>JAABUG020115192.1:5910-30164 GCA_011319215.2 Scortechinia acanthostroma
TGTGGGTGTTTTTTTTTGTTGTTTGTTTTTTGGGGTTTTGGGGTGGGGGGGGGGGTGGTGTGGGGGGGAGGGGTTGGTGGCACTATTTACTTGTAGCTATTGTAGCTATTGCAGCTATTGCTAATATTACTCTTATCGACATGAAAATAGCCTGACAATTCTTGGTACACTAACAAAATTTCTCCAGTAGAAAAGGGCTGCCAACTGCAAAAGAGATGCTCTTCTTCCTGATAGCCTCAAAGCAGTGTCGCGAACTCGTAAATCCTGAAGATCAATGCCAACGAGATTTTTCCACTATCCCCCGCAAAGGGTCCACCTTACGTCTCGGGTCCTATTGATGATCGTTAGGTATACTGCCCGGTAGACAGGAAGAATTCGTCTTCGCACAAGGCCCATTCGAAATCCGCGAGGAAGTTCTCGTCGGCACGAGCAGAGTCCTGTCTCTCGGCGGAGTTGACCATCGCGCTGGCGGCCGCACTGGAGTGGTTGCGGTTGCTCTCAGCTCCTGAGATTAGGGCTTCATCAGTCTGTGCGTGATGAGTTTCAGTTCCAGGAATGGGAGGTATACCATCCGCGGCCTCCCCCTGGAGACAATACATAGTACGGTACCCAGGTTCATTCTCATCGCGCCACCACCAGACCGCGTCGAGGACGGGACTAAGGACAAGACGACCGCGGACTCGGAGGGCTGTATGTGCGCGGCCATCGGGCTTGCGGTAGGCCTTGGTGCTATTCCAGAGCTGGTTCAGGATGAAGACGGCCTTGGAGGCGCTGTCGTTTTGCTGGACCGACATCTCCTTTGCGAGATTGATTCCAGCGAAAAATGAGGCCCTGGCTCGGTCGAGGTCTAGATCGCAGGATGTGTAGAGCTTGAGGATACGGAGCAGGGAGACCGACGCGAGGAGTAGCCCGAAGTTTATCTGTATGGGTGTAGTCACCAGCCGGCCCGGGGTCTGACCTAGAGACTGGACGAAGTCAATGACTCGGCAAGCTGCGGCCAGAATTCGCGGCAAACAGCCGGTTGAAGTGAGTGTATCGGCCTTGTAGAAATGAAAGACTTGGATACTCAAGCGGCACATAGCTACGTTGAACCTGTCGACTGCTGTAAGGGCGTCAGTACTGTTTTTCCCGAATAGATCAGCTGGCTCATACCTGTAGTGAACTGGGATTCCAAGTCTGTGATTTGGCTCTCGTATATGCGAAGAATGATGTCCAACCCTCGCTCCTGTTCCAAAGACATATTTCGCATGCCGTTTTCGACGACTGCCGCGCTGCATCTGGTGACCAGGTCCAAGCATCTGAGCTTCAGCACCAGTCCTGGTGCGATTCTCTGAAACAAGCGATGGCTTTGTCCTAGTTCCTGGTGCATATCGTTGAGAGTGCGAGCTAATTGCCCTTTGACAATGCAAGAGCTATAATACTGTTAGCAACGCACCATCACTCCTGGTTTACGACTTACTTCTGATAAGCAATCACGCAATGTGCCCATAGTTCCGACCGCCGAACCATATCAGCTTCGGTCGGTGCGGGAGTTTTGATCCTGGAAAACTCATGGCTGGACATGGGTATGTGCGTCCCGTTCTGCATGGCAATATGCAGCATCATGCCGCTCAAGGTGAACATCACATCCGACCGAGTTTTGTCCTTTGCAAAGGGCCACGTGAGAAGCAGCAACAGTCCCTGAACCGTGTGCCATGGTGTTGTCGACAAGGCTGAGAGTAACGCCATCTCAACAATGCCCCGCGAGAGAGCCGTCAGTAAAGTTGGATTCTTCGGGTAAGACCTGCACGCAACCCCAACAATAGACCAGAAGAGAAAGGGAGACTGTGCGTAATATGCGTTGGGGGTCAGTCCGACGTCGAGAATGGGAATGAATTGCGAATATTCACGGAAGAACCTGTAGCATCACAATCAGCGTTGTTAAATAGACGTGGTCCATCATCCAACTGCTTTTGACTTACACTTGGAACAAATCATCGATCTCGTCTGCTTTCACCGTTACGTTATTCAAGGTACGGGAAACAGTCGGCTCTAGACGACGATTATCCGGCTCGATATCCACCTGGGCTAAAGGCGCTTCTAGACCTGCAGAGGATAGCAGCTGCTGGGCGTAGGATGGAACAGGAAGAGCAGCGGCACAAGAAGGCGAAGGATCGGAAGCCGGAGGGGGAGAAATAACAGGAGCAGGAGGAGTAGGTAGACCTAACGCAACCTCGCTGCTTGCAGAGTGCACTCCCATCTCTGCTGCAGCTGTAAGCATGGCTATGGGAGAAGCGTGATGATTTGGAGGCTTCGAAGCTTGTAACTGTCGTCGAAGCTCATTCGCCTCATGTTCTAGTTCAGCTCGACGCCTGCGTATATTTTGTCAGCCTTTCTGTCAACGCAAACAGTGAAACTGGTACAATACATACTGGCGTTTATGCTCCCTTCGAAACGGCTCTGAGATGACACATGGAATCTGAGACTTTCGGCATTTTGTGCATGGTTGATCTGGATTGAGCCAGGCATCGCATTTGTGCTGTTAATTGAGAGTTAGTCATGAAGAACGCTTGAAGTAGGCCATGCACTTCTGGATTCAGTAAGCAGAGGCTTACCTTTTGTTGTCTGCACTCTGTACATGCTTTCTTGGCTCGCTTAAACGTAGATCTAAGATAAGCGACTTTGTTAGCGTTGCTCATGGAACCCACTCTGGAATGTTCGAGAAGGGGAGAAGAATCTCACTGTGCCTGAGGATCCATCTCATCTGCTATCATTCGCATGTATCGAGAACAACGTAACGGAGACTCTGCATTCTGCTCCTGCACTGCTAATGTCAAGGAGCTCTCTCCCTGGTGCTCTTCGTGATGACGGTTAGAACGCCGAGAAGAGCTACGAGTTGAAGGAGTCTGGGGTTTCGGAGATAGTGTCATAATGTCCGTGACTGGTGGAGAAAGCCTCAGAACTACCGGGGACGATTCACCTTAACTGGGAAGAGGACTGTTTTGGTGAGTTTTTGAGCTGAAGCTAAGGTAGTCTTAGCATAGAGATTGAGCATTTACATTCACTCAGCCAGTCGCTACTCATACTACCTATCTTTTAGCGAGGCTACTACTGGTTACGAGTGAGCGTCATGTAATACCCGACGTTTCCTACAGGAGCCTATGGGAGAATTTGGGGATATAGGAGGTGACGATGGGTCTTATTGGTCTACATGATTCAGATCTGACATCTAAAGGCCTATTAAAACTCGTCTGAATATCATAGTTCAGCCATGAGTTCGCGTTTCTCGCTCGTATGCCTCTCCTCCAACTCCACAGTCCTACCCCGGCGTTGTTGATAATGATGCTATCACCTTATCATCAGGCCCGGAACCGGCACGGAGATAAGCAATCAGACCGGATATACTTAACCCCGATTGGCTCAAATGCCCCGGTCCGGCTTTGCTCCCAGATACCTTAAAGGAGCACTGAGCAACATCAGGATACCCAGTCCCACAATCACCATTGCGATTTATGAGACTCAAGTGCAATTCGATCACAAAGCTCCTTTGTCTCTACTAAACGTCTCAGAAGATGTATTAAGCAACCTCGTGCCGGTCATTTCTCAAGCCATTCAGCATTGTACCTCCTGATATACACGTCTCCGGCTCAAAGCCGCCGTGACTGGGGCCTTTCGCTAGCCTTTAACATCCGCTTATTATGAGTGACGACCCTTCTACTACATTGTAATGACTGACAGATCTGATTTGGCCAAGTCTGAAGCCCTTGTCATGCTTAACAGGTTGGCTGGCTTCGATGCTATTGCAAAAATTACCTGCGATTCATGAGCAAACATGACTCCCGCATGTCCAAAGGACGCCTGGAAGATTTGCATTGCTTGAGTCGGCTAGGAGTCTACTCTAAAACTGAACTCGCAATCAAGTGTGCGGGTAACTCAGGCTTCCAAGTTCTGTTCTGCGTTTACTAATTGGGATATAGCTCGGCCACGCATCACATGTCTAGTGGAGCACTTCAGCTATCACAAGCCCTAAATCCGTCAATAAATATGTTGTACAACATGGCTTTAAAATACCTGATCCGTTGAACGTGTCAAGAGTGTGGTTGTCCAGGGTAGGATGAGCACACCTCAAGGACATCAAATCCCCGTTCAATCGACATACCATCAAATGCTCTCTTTCAGCCTGCGACGCTGTGATAGTCGATGCAGGTCTCCGCACGAATCCTCAACGGTAGCAATGTCGATATCACGGTTACAAGGACCTTGAACTTCTCTTTCTGACTGAGGATCCTACAGTCTCACATGTGGAGGAGGACGAGTTAGCTGCTATTGCCCTAGCCGGTGGCATGATGACGACTCGCCTTGAACAAAGCTTGATTTACAAGTGGGATGCCTCAGCTCAGCTTATCCCATGGATTGAATACCATATCGCTGTGTCGCAATTGACAACTCACCGTGCATATTGGGAGTACATCCTACGTCTCATTTCCAGAAATAGGAGCTGCGTCCCTGCAACCTCGAATATTGCGGAACATTAGATCCGCACAGTAAAAAGCAGCTGCATGGCTTACCTATTGCCGAATTTGGTCGACTGTGAGGTCAAGTTCCATATCTCGTGCCTGAGCGGATTCATTGCACAGAGCCTCCGACGGAACATCAATACGACCTCTCTCAATTTTGACGCATATCACCATAGTGGTGGCATTACAGTACTTCTGCTACCTAGAGTCTGCGTGATGATTGCTCTGGTGATTCTCTCCTGGCCTTAACATGCGGCCATGGAGACACTTGCTGTCTGTGTTATCTCACTGACAATTCACCATCGACGGCGGAGAATAGACCGAAGATTCCCCTATTCGTCTCATTGCTCCATTTTCCCGTTCCTCCGAGGAATCTACTGGTACCATATTGGAATAGCAACCGCCAATGCTCATTCCTATGATGCACTGCCAGACTGTATCTAAACTATCAATAACTACCTTTGCCAGCGCTACAATTTCCATATGAGCCTTCATCCTGAATTAGCACTTAAGAAAGTATGACTAAGGTGGCAAGCATAGTATCAATTGGTGCATTGTGATTGTTGTTGCCTCTTGGTGTTTTATGGCGGGATGTACTCACCGTGACATCACAGTCTATTCATCCCAACATGAGGCAACAGATAGATTCAACACGTACAACTACCAAGTCCATTTCAAAATCCACTGTATAGATCCCTATTTTGTTAAACTGTGACTAAGCAACTGTGAATAAGCATGAGTTTCGATCTCCCTTCTGTTAGCGAACTCAAACGCGCGGCCGAGGTTGGCCAGCGCATCACACCCGAAGATGTCTCCGTCATAGCACAAGCGGAGAGCGAGTTGACGGGTAAAGGGCCTGTGAGAGGAGGACCTGCAGGTTAGTACTCCGGAAAGCAAAAAGAAGAGAGCATCCGATATTGACTGCACTCTAGCAACGGCGCAGAGCCTGGCGATGCGGCAGATGAACTTTGACACGAAGTTGGATGAGGTCTCGAGGAAGCCGCAGAGCCATATCACGCAGGAGGATGCACGAGAGATACAAGCTACGGAGGTCAGTCTGCGTCTGCCACTCGCTGGTGTTGTTCTTCTATGGTGTCGAGACGGAGCGTGTCTGATGGATTTTCTCAAAGGGTCGTGCGTTTAACAAGCCGCCTGGGGCGGGCTCCGTCGCCGCTCAGGTTCGCTCCATTGCCAACCGGAACGAGGCACTGGGACTTCCGCCCGTCAATGCAGGTGTTGAAGTATATGTGACGAAGGATGATGCGCGGGAAGCGCAAAGAGCCGAATCGTTGGCGTATGGAGGACAGAACCCAGCGGGCGGGATGGCGGCTCAGATGCAGGTGAGCGGAACTATCGGGCTGGCTTTTGGTAATCAGGCTGACAAACTATTAGAGCGCTGCCGATAAGATTGAATATGTCAGGAGTATCAGCGGGATGGAATAATGATTCGGAGAAATCTTCGGCGGCTGGAGACTCCACTGTGCGGATGTTTTGTGGCTTCAGAAGAGGCGAAGTCTGGCATCTTTTCAAACCCTCTCTTTTGAATTCGAGATATGACAGCATGACGAGTAGAATCTGAAAATCTGCAGGAAAAAGATCCATGTCATAGTAATTACAGCCCTAAAGATGCCAAATTCAAGTCTCATTCAATTCCGGCAAGACAGCGAAGTTAGCGTTGGGCACCAAGAGGAAACACAAGATTCTGTTGGGGATTTGGGGAGTGTCGGACTGTCGGTAAGCTGACAGCTGTAGATGGCTAAGCCTCGAAGCACTGGCCAGCTGAATTGCTCTGCTAACAACGGAGGATATTTCTGTGTCGACGCGGTGGTTCAGCACGCCCATGGCTTGTTCAAATACTTGGCTCTCCTATCAATAATCGCTGCGGGGATCGGGGGCCAAAAACTGCACCTCACTGGGGCATGTGAACAACGTCAGCTCCAACTCGGTCTCACAGGACTGGTTAAAAATAGGAGAATAATCAAGCCACATCATCCGTGCTCCGTGTATTCATCATGGCTGATAAGGCTCAAGTAGTCCCGACAACCTGGGCTCCCAGCGTTAAATGCGTAAAACTGCTCTTCCTTGATTATATTCCACCACGGAAAGATTTCAAATCCCTAGTACACAATGATTGCTGTATTGATATAGACTGACTTACTGCTTGTTGATATCGAAATTCACATAGGCACCAAGTGGTTTTCTTCGAAAAGCGTCGGCAAAATGGTCAAACAGACTGTTTTCACCACTATCACGCCCCTCCCCTCATACATCTCCCGAGAGACAGTCGTGGAGACATTGCATAACCATAAGGAGATGATAGAGCTGAATCCTCTGGTCATCAATTTCGCTAAATGCAAACCTCCCAGCTTCGCTCCCCCAGACGAGTACCACACCATATGGTACGAATTGACCGACAGAATCTCCTATCTACCCGGAGGGATTCTTCGGGGCAATGTCAGCTACAAAGCTTGTTTCCATGATCTTCCACGCGGCCTGCAAACGCATGTCTACGCACCGACGGGACTCGATATTCGGGATAAATGGACTGTCTGCGGGAATATGCCGGGTGAACCTCGCGAGACCATCGAGCTGGGCTTACCAGAGGCCCCTCGGGAGGGATTGTACCTGCGCGAGGACGTCCAGATGCGGTGTCAAATCTGGGCCACGAGCTTTGTCAAAAAGACCCTGAAGAAAGCACATGCGACACTGGTTGATCGACTCGTCATGAAAGCAGACCTTCTAAAAGAACGTGCGGAAAAGAACTCGATCTCTTTGAGTTCTCCGATCTCGGATTCTTCTCATAGATTTTCAGTAACGTCTTCTGAATTACCAGTGCCGGAGTATGGTCAAACAGTACATCCCCCCCGTGAAAAAGGCCATTATCGTGCAACCAGTATGGGAGCCCCCTTCCCATCAGCCAACGAGCTTCCTGGGTCGTTACGTCCTGGACAACCGTCGGGCCTGACAACACCGGAAATCCAAATCAATGGCGTGTCTGAATCCAGTATGTCGGCGCAGCGGACAGGGGTATCCCAGAATCAAGAAAGGGACTCGCGCCGATCGTCTTATCACGGCAAGAGTCTATATGAATTGGAGTAGTAAGATCGACAATGATCCGATCTAAAATCCATGTGCGCGTCTGAGTGGTTGCGTTTATTTCGCCCTTGCGATACCCCGCCGACGGAGGAAGCTATTAGCCGTATGGAGGGGTGATGCGGGAACATGGACCTTGCTTCAATCCAGATGGTCTCGGTTCCGTACCAATGGGTACTCGTCTCTTGACGGTCGAGATAGACCGATACGAATCACTTAAGAGGTCGACTTTGTACTGCATTGTTTCGTTTGGCTAGTTGCCAACCAATTGAGCTGGAGGAAGTGTGAGGATCCCGATTCGGAAAATGAAGCTCGGAGCGGACCCGTTCGATCTGTCAGTTAGTCTGACACTTGAGAGTCTGAATAAGGTATTAGTGGATTTGCTGTCTTCCTTTAGCTCGTCGGATTGCATATCACCGGCAATGGGCGTCGTTTTGAGTCTCCTTTTATGCAAGCGTGACAAATCTTTGCGCGGGCTAGGAATCCCGACTGGGGCAACACGACGCCAATCAGAGCTCATTGTCTGGTCAAATGGAATATCTGAGAATGTACTTCGTCCCGTAGATTTGAAATAATGTGATAGTGTTGATTAGTGTCCCAGCAGAATGTGGTCCCCGCAATGGTCGGAGCTCGTTAATTTGCGGTGGAATAGTCGTTGCCCCTCCTTCAGCCCCAGCAGATCAAGTCCACCTCCAAGGGAGCTTTGGTCTTAAAAATGCCCATTGACAAATACTGATCAGATGGCTGAATGCCGTCGAATCGGAAGGCCAAATGACATCCAGCAGGAGAGCTAGAATGCGATACTAAAGCCTTTTGGTTAGTTGGAGGGAAGCGAAGAAATGAGCTCGGCGCGACAGTGACGCAACCCTCTCTGGTTCTACCGCGGCGCCCCTCCTCCATCATTCTTCCCTTGGGCCAAACACGGCCGATCCTCAATTGACCAGCGCCATAAGCTTCGTTTGCTCGCCATTGAATGAAGGACGCCACTAGTGGTTAGCAAGAATAATGGCTGGTGGTTCCAAATCAGATGGAGGAGAAGGAGGGGAGGTTTCGTGGTATAAATAACCCCCTCGTCGCCATTTCTCTACAAAGGTCCTCAACCGTGAGCACCTTGTTGACTCTATCGTGATACCTTTCCTCCAATTAGTTATTATCAGCCGAATTAGCCACAATGCCTCTTACTGGTCACTGCCTCTGCAATGCAGTCACTTACTCCATTGATATGGATCAGCCCCTTTTAGTGGGATATGACCACTGCGATGACTGCCAGCGCCAAAGTGGTTCGACTTACTGTACGTTTACAATCTCAATTCTTATTGTTCTCAATCTTGGGACATTACCATATAATCGTTCAGTTTTGCTAATTATCATACCCTTCTGCAGCGCTCGTCGCGGTCGTACTCAAAGACAAATTGACGATCAATGGCCCCATCAAGAGCTTTGCGAAGAACGGGAGCTCTGGACAGGCTGTTCATCGTATCTTCTGCCCAGAATGTGGTTCGCCAATTGCCCACGACCCGGAAGCTGCTCCACCGATCATCGCCATCAAGGCTGGGACCTTGGACACCGAAATCAAGAAGACTTTGAAGCCGGTGCGTGCACTCTGGACAGCCTCGCTATCAGATTAAATATGCTAACTACATGTGTCACTGCCTAGGATACTGAAATCTGGACCGTCAGCAAGCTTCCTTTCTGCCAGGAGCACCTGGAAAAGCCTTTTGAGCACATGCCCCAATAGATGAGACGAAACACGTTTGGTCAGACTGATGAATGATAATTTTACGTATACGATGAGCAATACGAATGGATTTCGAGTGAAGACACTTTGTTGGTATCTGGATGTGGTCTCATCTGTTTGAAAATATGTTCAAATACCTAGAAATATATCAAATTGAAAACCGCATTGCCGTCCTCGATTTACTTTGTGTTGAGGTGGACGGACCTTTCAGCATGTATTCTAAACTCTTTGGGCTCTTTATTTGTGCGATCAATCAGTGGATAGGACACAGCAAACATGGCTGACAAAGTGCTTGTGCGAATTAATAAAGCGGACTCTGGTTATCTGGTGTAAATTCCTACTAATCCTCCGAGCAAACTGCGGAACTTTAGTTTTCTTCCTCGCATTGTCCTTCAGGACATGCTCAACACATCTGAGCGATGGCCGCTCGGCGCATTTATATACGTACCTTTACTATAAAAGGAACACGTTGACCAAGGGAGCATCTCAGATGGATTCAGAGCACATCCACCATGTCATCGGGGACCCTTTACATCAAAGACTCGCGCACCAACGCGGAGTATGAAATCCCTGTCAGACGAAATGCAGTCTCGGCGATGGACTTCAAGAAGATAAAAGCACCAGCAGCTGGCGCAGACCGAGCCGATCAAGTCGCCGGTGGACTGCGCGTGCACGACCCCGGGTTGCAGAATACTACCGTGGTGGAAACAGGGATAAGTTTTTCGTACGGAATTCTGAGCTTCTATGTGAGATGATACAGCTGACAGGCTGGCGCTTCTTAGCGATCATGAGAAGGGTCTCCTTTTGTTTCGTGGGTATACTTTGCAGCAGCTTTGGGACAGCGATTTCGAGGATATGCTGCATCTTCTCGTCTGGGGGAGTTACCCTACGGCCCTGCAGAAGAAGGAATTGAGCCAAAAGCTCGCTGAGGAAATGACTATGGTTCCCAAAAGCGTGCACAGGACCATAGGAACCCTGCCGTGAATCTCCCATGTCATCAGAGGCTTCAAGTCCAGGCTAACAAGTCAACCACTACAGAAGGACCACCTCACCCCTTCCTCTCATGTTAGCCGGACTTTCAGCGTGTCTAGCGTACGTCCCGGAGAGTATTCCTGCATCAACGAAGCCGGATCTATATCAAAGCAATAGCAGAGAGGTCGATCGCGCAATTATTCGGACCGTGGCAGCCTACGCGGTCGTTTTCGGGGCGGTAAACTGCCATCGAAGAGGAATCCCGTTTGCACAACCATATCGCGACAAATCTTACCTAGAGAATCTGTTCCAGATGGCATGTCTGGTAGATCCAACCACCGGACGCCCAGATCCAACGAAGCTATCATGTTTCCGGCGCTTTGCCATGCTCAACGCGGACCATGGGATGGCTCTATCTGTATTTTCAGCGCTGGTCACAGCATCATCTCTCACAGACCCTATATCATGTCTGGTAACAGCAATAGGGGCAGCATTCGGCCCACTTCATTTCGGTGCTACCGAGTCAGCCAACCTCGCGCTACGGGAGATTGGAACGCCAGAGAAGGTTCCCCAGTTCATCGAAGAAGTGAAGCAAGGCAAACGAAGACTCTTCGGATACGGACATCGTTCGTACAAGGGGACGGATCCCAGGGTTGCTCCGATCAGATCCATTCTGAAGGATTTGGATACCTCGTCGAACAGCCTCCTAAAAGTCGCCGAACGGATAGAGCAGGTGGCCTCGGCCGACGACTATTTCAAGAGCAGGGGCCTCTACCCCAATGCTGACTTTTACGGGAATTTCGTCTTCACAGGGATGTAAGAGACACCTTTAAGTTTAGTCTGGAGATGTGACACGTTGCTAAGGGTGTCTGCAGAGGGTTCGAACCAGATATGATTCCGGCCGCCATGATGTCTCAGCGTATCATGGGCGTAATGGCACACTGGCGGGAGTATATGTGTAAGTCTTTGCGAGACCGGGAAGATAACGGCGAGTTTCTGACTTTGAGTACTTTAGTGAAACGCGGCAAGTTGTTCAGGCCTTCTCATCTCTATATCGTCGAGGTCAAAGAGGATAAGCCTTTGCCAAAGATATGAAGACGATTGCAGACGTCGAACGTCAGAGAGAAGGATGTCTATGTGTAGTTTATTATAATCTAATCAGAAAAGATGTTGAGCCCTTGAAACTGATAACGTAGGGATATCGCAGCGTACGTGCACTCACCCGGCTAATGTGCATCGAAGTGAAATGCGCCGGGCTGTGGTAGTTGTGAGCATTTAGATAGAGAGAAGTATGCTCAAGATGAGATTCAATACTTTTCAGAGTAACGATTCTTCCAAAGGATATAGACTGCATGTGTTTTATGTGCTCTTATGACAATATGACTGGGCAGACAATCTCCCAACCCTCAGCCACGGAATCGACACCCCTGCTTTCCTCTCATCCTGGATCACGGCGGTATTCGATCTTCACCAATGGACAGAAACGCTTCATCATTCTTGCAGCTGCTCTGGCCTCGAGCTTCTCGCCTTTCTCGGCCAACATCTACTACCCCTCTCTCAATTCAATTGCGGCAGATCTACATGTCACCAGTTCTCAGATCAACTTGACCATCACTACGTACATGGTATTCCTCCGCCAATTGCTTTTACGTCTTTTCAAGTAATCAGGAGAGGCGGATCACTGATGAGTACAGATATGCCAAGGCCTCGCTCCCTCCTTCATGGGCTCGTTCGCCGACCAAGCCGGCCGACGCCCAGCATACATCCTCTGCTTCGTCATCTACATCATCGGCAACATTGCCCTCGCACTCCAGCACAACTATCTCGCTCTTCTGATCCTCCGCGCCGTACAGAGCTGTGGAAGCAGCGGGACCGTCGCACTCGCCTCTGCTGTGGCAGCGGACGTCATCACATCCGCCGAGCGAGGCATGTACATGGGCATCACCTCGCTGGGCAATATCCTCGCTCCATCGGTTGGCCCAATCCTAGGCGGTTTCCTGAGTCAGTACCTGGGCTGGCAGTCCATATTCTGGTTTCTTGCTGTCGCCGCGATAACCTTCTTCATACCGTTGGTCTTCTTCTTCCCTGAGACTTGCCGCGCGATTGTCGGCGACGGGTCAATTCCAGCTACAGGATGGAATCAATCAGTCTGGAACCGGTGGCGCAACCGAGATTGTACGTCGAACAGTGACCCCGAAGGCTCCCCAGACGCAGACACCTGCCGCGATGCCCATCCACAGCCTCAAAAAAGAACCATCACCTTCCCCAACCCCCTCTCCACACTTCGCCTCCTCTTCCACCTCCCAACCGGCCCCCTCGTCCTAGCCAACGGCATAGTCTTCGCAAGCTACTACTCCGTCACAGCAGGAATCCCATCCCAATTCAAAGAAATCTACGGCCTAAGCGATCTAGGCATCGGACTGAGCTTCATCCCCGCAGGCCTAGGCTCCCTCCTCAGCGCAACCTTCAACGGCCTAATCGTCGACTGGAACTACCTCCGCCTCCGGCGCAAAACCGGCGATCACATCTCCAAGAACCAGAAGCAAGACCACGGCGAGTTTCCTATCGAGAGGGCACGGTTGCAAATTGGGATTCCTATGACGGTACGGTACACTCACCTTCACATTGACACTGCACCTCTTTAGTTTCACATGGGGTTGTAGTCGTATTTGTAGTTGTATTGCAATAGCTAATGTAGCAAACAGATCGCAGCAGCACTCTCAGTAGCCGCGTACGGCGCACTGATCGAGCGGACACCACCACTGAACGTCGTGCTCGCCCTCGTGTTCCTCATCTCGTTCTGCATCACCGCCGCTTACAACGTCATGAACGTCCTCATCGTCGATCTGTACTACACCACCCCGGCCACCGCCATGGCGGCCAATAACCTCGTGCGATGCTTCCTGGGTGCGGCTGCAACGGCGGTCATCCACCCGATGATCCAGAAACGGGGGAATCGGACTACGTACTTCGCTGTGGCCGGGCTGATATTGGGTGTGGCTCCGTTGCTGGGGTTGGTTTATTGGAAGGGATTGGGGTGGAGGCGTAGGCGCTTCGCGGAAATTGCTGTTGCTGGATGAGATAAAGGTGTTTGAACGGTTTTATTCATGCGAGTTTACTTTATTCCCCGGGAAGTGTTGAGTTACACAACGCTCCTTTCGTAGGTATTGGCCTCCAGCTTGGTATAAATTCATCTGTCGGGTCTCCGTCTCCTCGAGCAGGCAACTAGTCAACTATCGAGATTTGAGGATTATTTTGTGTAGCTCGTATTCAGTATGAACGCATTCATCCCATTGATCCTGTTCTCAGCCGTATCTTCAGCGCAGTGGGTTCTTCCCCCGGGAACTCCCACCCTTCAGATGCGATACCCCTCGACTCCCTGGATCTCCCCAGGCGATACCATCAAACAACCAGGTACGTCCGTCACGATTCCGGTGAGCGCTAGCGATCCTTTAACTTATGAGATATGGAATAAACAGATGCACTCCCGATACCATGTATCAGCACTCTGAACCTCAACGCCGCTCGCACCTACCTCCTCCTCTTCGTCGACATCGACGTGGTCTTGGAATCATGCTCGACTACAGTCTTACATTGGTATCAGCCGCACATGACGGCATCTGCTACCAGTCACTGCAATGATAACACAAACGAATGGCTAGTCAACAGAACTTCCCCTGGAGCAGGAGCAGAATATATCGCCCCCCAATCGCCACCGTACACGCGCCATCGATATGTCTATCTTCTCTACGAGCAGGACCCCGACTATGTGTTCCCAGAATGTTTTGGCCACATTTTTCCCAGGACAAGAGAGGGAAGAGGCGGGTTCGATATCAAGCAGTTCGTCGAAGTTGCTGGTTTGAGAGCGCCAGTGGCAGGGAATTTCTTCTACGTCGACAATGATGCGGCAACGACGACTGCGCCGTCAGGAGGATTGGTGCCCACCACAACGTGGTTCAGATCGGCCCCATGCAGGACTGAGGAACCGAAAAGCACCGGCTTCATTCCCATGGAGGCAAATTATGGGGTGGATCAACAGCAGGTGGTCATATAATTCCATTGTAGGACAGTCAGAGTGTACCAAGGCTGTAGCTGGAACCTTACGTTGCTTGATAGAGCGAATCGGATTCAAGAAGTAATCGAGTCAGACTGTTATTTGGACGCCCTGTCAAACGTGATATGGGAGAATAAGTAGAGACGTTGCTCTGTGTAACCATCAGACACACATCAGCATAGTACAATTTCGACAGCAGGATTGCAACGCACACGCGGGCCATGCAAGTCTCTCCATGAATATGATTACTCACTCCGTAGTCCAAGTCTCAGCATCCACTGGTTTGTGGAACATAAACCGTGTAACACGAATGGCTAGAGGGCTGCAGTGCCAATGCTACCTCATGGTCCGTTCGCGCCCTCAATTGTCTCGGCTTAAGGAAATGGGAATAGCAAGAGACGTTCTAGTTCGATCGATGCACGGAAGACCGTCAGTTCCAAATTGCAATTCACCCGTATATACACCCCCGGCACAAGGATGAATTGGCTGCAACAGGACCTCACCTATTGCCCAGAACAGTATCCAAATTATCGGTCGTGCATTTCTTTCGTCGGGATGAACAGAGACAAACAGTCCAAGCCATCCCCTGATAGACTTCCCAAGAGCGTCAAAGTGCGTTCGACCTGCAACGCATGTCAACAGGCGAAGATACGCTGTAGTCATGAGAAGCCGTCCTGCCGACGATGCCTGAAGCATAACATAGAGTGCATCTACAGCATGTCTCGACGACTGGGAAGACCTGCGAAGAGAAGAGAGTCTCAATACGCCGGCCTTCCGCCGGATACGCAACGCGTCGACACTCGGCGTCACCAACGAGACAGGAAGGCGCCAGTTTCCAAGAGAAAGGCAAAAGAAGGCCAGACGCACAACAAGAAGGACGATGAAGACGACTTCCCACAGAGACTTGGAGAGGCAGTAGCATATGACAAGATTGCCGTCGACCAGACTATGCTAGATGATATCTCCCTCGACGACACTAATCTGAGCACGCCTACCTTTGGCGAAAAGGATCAACTGCCATCATTTGCAGGTAGACTACACCCTTTCAGAGACGTAACCAGGCAAAATCACTGACGAAAATGTATCCTATAGTCAACGATGCCATCGATTTCTCTTCTGATAGCTGGCTGCAAGAATTTCTCTCTCAGCAAGGTCCCGAGCTTGCACAAGAGAGTGATCTCTTTGATGCGCTGGCCATCGAAAACCCCACGAATGATAAGCCATTGGCTGTCTTGGAACAGGGTTACAAAGATTCGGAGTCCTCCCCGAAGGCCTTTCCCACGCCGTCGCCGGCAGGAGAGGATCATCCATCGAGGATGAGCCTTTATTCCTCAGATGACCTCGAGACAGTTACCAGCAGTACCCAGCGCCCTGCAACAATTCAAGGCTCCTATCCGGAATTCCTCAAGAAAGGCGCTTCAGTCCGGCCTCAACAGTTCTCAATGGCAGAGGCGCTGTCTGCAAAATCGTGGACTACCACAGAACAAGCCAATCTGCTTGTCCATTCAAGAGCTTGGAAGCGTCCGAATGATTTTGGTTCTCCAACTAATAATCTTTCTCCGAGCCTCACGCCCGTGAGTACCGCGACCAGTCGCCAGTGTCAATGTCAGTGCCCTGAGCAAATCATCAGAGAGCTCGTCCGTATAAACATTTGTACCTCTCGAACAGGACCATCACCTACAATTGATTCCATCTTGGGCTCTCAGCGAGTCGTGCAACATTTGGCAGAAACTATCCTGCAATGTGCTCTCTGTTCCAAGACGCGAGTTAATCTCCTCATGGTGGTGGTTGTCAGCATTGATAGTTTGATCACAAGACTTGAAGACCTCATATCCGGGGAAGGTCGTCTGATAGAGGGCGTTTTACCTGAGTTACACGGTCATATCCTTCTCCAGCCTGATTTTGGACAGGAAATTGCGATGGAAGGGAGCAACCGAAGGCAAGCAAGTGGTGTCTTCCACTTCAGGGCCGAGGTAGAAAATTGTCCTTTAATGGTCGGTGGCTTCTGCGTTCCACTCGAGGAGAGGTGTTTCTTCGTACATCAAGTGCTGTACGCAAGGCTGACTGGACTATTGGCCATCGTCCGGCGCATAAGACGTTGTACGCAGCAGATGCTGGCGATATCTGCTTCGCGTGGAAGGTTGAGCATGATGATGGAGACGGATCGGAGATTACAGTTGTTTATGATGAGGATGAGGATGTTCACCAGATGACGACGGCAGTGGGTTCTGTAGCGGGATACCTGTCTATTGAAGAGGCATAGGCTCTTCAAGCAATGCCTGAGCGATCCATTAATATCGAATTTCAAACCCATAAGCCGTCAAGGCCCATGTCTGAGAAATCGGTGATCGAGTCAGCCTTATGCTCAGTTTGAATCGGCCTGCTTCCTAGCTCTCACTCAGCGGTGTGCAGCTTAGTAGAAAGACGGAAGAAAACCTACACCTGTCAGCATGATGATGCCCCTGCATCGAATACAACCGCTACTCTATCATTGTTCCTTTGCGAACGTGGCTTCAGCGATGTTGCTGCCGAAATTGGTGCGACCTTCAGCTGGCCTGAGAAACGTGCGCGTACCACATTTAATCACGGTTGTTCAGCGCAGACCATTCGCATCCGTCCAGTCAACTGCAGAGAATGATGAGGCTGTCTGAACTATGTTCGAGCGGGAAGCGTATTCCGAATGCTGTTTTGATTGGCTTCCATGGTAGATTGCCATCGTGCATGTGAATAGCAAGGAGCCATGGAAGTGACTGCAACCCTCACGGCAGCCATTGGTTTTCAGCTTTGAAGAGGGTTGTCCCTTGATTTGTACCACTGGGAGTCCTACTCGACGACGCCAATGAAGTTAGCAATGTCAGCACGGACTGTCAAGATATCTGAATAGGACCTCGATCCTTCACTGATATCCTCACATTCTCATCATCCGATATTCGCGTCGTCGGATCGACAATGGAGACTGAGCATACATGCCAATGTTCCATGGAAGAGCTGCATCTCATGAACGAGCTCCGTAACATCCACACCGTTGTGGAGCTTGGAACAGTGTTTGATTTGATCCACCGCGTCTGCAGCCAAGGTCAAGCTATCATCAAATGCAAGGACTGCAGGAGAAGCCCCCAAGCATCCATAACGACGTTTCCTGCATTAGCCGAGCAATGTCTCCTCCTATTCGAGGCGATTTGTGCGGCGTACAGCATCAACCGGCAGAACACCTTGTTCGACCCAACAATTCTTGCCTTTGAGCAGCAAATACCTCCGTTTATTTGTGTTAGAAGCACAGTGCTGCTAGGGCAAACGGAGCTCAACGAGGAGGAGTCAGTGCTCCTTGTACGGATGCTGCTAAGTCGAAATCTCATGAGGCTGCTGGGGCTTCTGGAAGCTCTCAGGGACATCATGCGAGCGCGGCCAAAAGAGACAGTGCATACGCACCGTACTGGGACGATGTCGTTTCGAGCCTGGGACACTTCAATAGAGTCCATCATTCACCGGCTAGTGATATTCATGGAACAATTTCAGCTCCAGTTCAGTGAGCCTTGCTTTCTGGTTGTTTTTTCGTTTGCGGAGTCTGACTGGCATACTTAGTTGAAACGACGCGCTTGTCGACCCTGACTGACGGATCAGCTGTACCTTATTTTGAAATGGGAGAGAGGGGGCGGTTCATCTGCCTTTGAATAGACTTTTATGTGTTTTCAAAGTGTTCTTTCTGTTGTAAGGATGAGACGAAGAGAACTAAGAGCATACATGGAGCCACCGGTTTACCGGTTCAATCGCATTACTTCCCTGCTAACCATAATCCAGTGAATCCTTCCCTGCTTTCCTTGTCTCCACTTGAGGTTTCGATAGTCCAGTAAATTTGTCATGACCGAGTAAGAACGTTTGGCGTATGATTATTTGGGCCAAGGGCGCTCCCAGAGTCCGACCCACTGACCCCAGCCGATGACTTTGCCAACCATGGCATCTTTGATCATTTGTTTGCTGACCTGATCTGCTTGATCGAACTGGAGAGGCTCATTGAGTGCGATAATGGTGAAAATGTACCGGTGCAAGCCGTGACCGAGAGGCGGAGCAGGACCGATGTAAGAATTCCCGGTCAGGTTAGGAACATACTTCCAATTAGAGTGAGTCAGTCGTTCTCCTGCATCTTTTTGCTGTTTGATGTCGGCATGCGTTGCAGTGGTGGTCGTTGGAGGGATACCGTAGAACAGGCCATGATGGATCACGAGACGGGGAATTGGCAGGTCAATGTCTTCGCAGATCAGTACATACTCCTTCACGTCACCTTGAGGAGGAGCAGTCCAGCGAAGCTCTGGAAACCGGCCCTTGCTGTCTTCGGCCAGGCAAGTATGGAAGTCAAGCAGTACTGAGCCGGTGGGACCGCATTCTGGTGCTTCAAGGGTCATGTTGGGTTCGGGAAGATCTTTGAAAGCAGCACTTCTGATGATCTGCTTCGAGTCATGGCCACGGATGCCATATAAGAGCTTCCCCAGAGCGTACTGGAGGTAGTGGAGGATCCCAGTCATTTTGCTGGCTAGGACCAGTCAACGGAGACGACCGGATAGCAAAGGAGATTGACTTTGAGCAACCACTTCGAGAAGAGTCGAACGTCAGCTTTATTTAATCAGAACTGAGAGCGAGTGGGAAAATAAGGAAGCGGAGGGAACAGATAGTACCCTGTAAAAGAAGGATACAGAAGCTACATGCTGCGTGTTGTTATTTGTATAGAATGAGGAAGGAAGGAACGCCTGAACCGGCCCGGTAGCGGCTGCTGCTTCCATGTCGGGATAACCTCATAAGGCACTGTGTTTAGAAGGCGACAGTCGTGGAGTTCGGCGAATTATGCGGTCTCTCTGCCAGTAGAGGAAAAAGCCAAGAACTTTGTGGAATGCATATTGCGAATTCTCCCCTTCTCATGTACGACAAGTCGGATTGATTGTATGGAGTGGAACTTCTCTCCGAGCGGAAATGATCTCAACGACGGTTGGAGGTGGATTTTGGCCGTATTGTACACAGCTACAACGGTCATGGATCCTTTATCGGCTGAATTGTCATCCTAGCTCTCAATTTGGCCCTTGTCGGCCTATATTGGTTCACAATTGCTGCGTGACAGTCAAAGAGATGCTCCCACCTCTGCTCTAGTACAAGCGTTCGTACGATGGGCAACATCTGAAGCTCGGAAGACAAGGCAACGGTGCCACTGGAGCTCTAAGCTGCCAGAAACTCATCTCCAAAGTTGTCAGAAATTGTTTGTTTATTCTGCTTATATTTGGAGTCCCCATTATATAGATCGGACGAACCAATCACAGTTGGAATTCAGGCTTCCGCAAACATCCGGATCGATGATGAATCAGCCAGTCGCTTCAACAGTCAAGCAACAATGGTCGCAATCGTGCATCCATCTTCGCAGCATTCCGCTTGCTCTGTGCCATGGCCATCGTGGAGGTATTCTGAATCCTCGATTGGTTTTCTCCCTCCTTACCCGATATCTTCATGGTTTTGGCCTCCACCCCGCTCGCGTCTCCCGCCGCGGAGGCCCAACAGCGCCCGCCTCGGTATCCCGGCGAGGACACAACCCCGACCAGTCGGAAGGAGATCTTGGGCTGGTACGCGTACGGAATCGCAGCTGAGGTCTTTGCTGTTTGTGGTGTAGGTACGCTAGCTTCTTCCCGACCTACTCTGTCTGCGAGAGCTCATCTCTGATTTATCCGTTATGAAATAGGCTCATTCCTACCACTCACACTAGAGCAACTGGCTCGCGAACGCGGGACCCTGCTGTCAAGCCACCTACCATGTATAAGCCCGAGCTCGCCTGCTGCAGCCCCTGGAAATGGAACGGCAACGGCAATGCTCAGACGCGATGGGACGGATAATGATCAGTGCGTGGTCAGCCTGTTTGGGCTGCAGGTCAACACTGCCAGTTTTGCCATGTACACATTCTCGCTTGCGGTTCTCGTTCAGGCATTGACCTTGATCTCCTTCAGCGCGCTGGCTGACTACGGTGAGAACCAGCTTTTACCTTGATGGTAAGACCATGCTGACGAGAATTATCTTCCGCTCAGAAAATAACCGTAAAACCCTCCTCATCGCTTTTGGATTCATTGGCTCGATGACGAGCATGTTGTTCGTCTTCGTCGCACCACCAGTCTATATCCTTGGATCGCTGCTCGTCGTCGTCGGTGTGACATGTCTCGGATCCTCGTTCGTCGTTCTCAACTCCTTTCTGCCTGTTCTGGTAGCCAATGATCCATCGATTCAGACCGCACACAAGGAGGAGGGGGAAGAGTTGTCCCATCTCAACTCAAGTGGAGAGTTTGCGCGATCGGAGAATCCAGAGGAAGAAAATGATAGGGATTTTGATGACCATTTCACGGCCGGGCATGGACCTAAGACAAAAGCATCGGGCTCCGGTTCAGCTGAGTTACAATTGTCCACTCGAATCTCCTCTAAAGGTGTTGGACTCGGCTATTGCGCAGCCGTTTTGGTACAAATACTCAGTATTTTGATGCTTTTTGCGCTGTCAAAGACATCATTACCAAAAATTTCAGGGACTCTGCCTCTCCGGTTTGTGCTTCTTCTGGTTGGAATCTGGTGGTTCTCTTTCACCATGGTCTCTCGGCGGTGGCTACGGAACAGACCAGGCCCTCCCCTGGATTCTTCAAAGGGAGCGACGGGTAACAGCCGGTGGCGCATCTGGCTGCGGCTGATTGGCTTTGCATGGAAGTCGTTGTGGAAGACGGTCAAAGTAGCAGTCAAACTTCGAGAAGTGATCATCTTCCTCGTTGCCTGGTTCCTTCTTTCAGACGCGATGGCGACGGTATCCGGTACAGCTATTCTATTTGCACGCACGGAACTAAAGATGAGCACGACAGCCGTTGCACTACTATCCATCACAGCTACCCTGTCAGGCATGGCCGGGGCCTTTCTGTGGCCAGTGGTTTCGCGGTGGCTCGGACTCAAATCCAATCACACTATTATGCTCTGCATCGCCCTGTTTGAGATTATACCTCTTTACGGCATGCTTGCTTACATTCCTCTTTTCAAGAAATGGGGCGTGATTGGGCTTCAGCAGCCATGGGAGATTTTCCCCCTGGGGATTGTTCATGGCCTAGTATCCGGTGGATTGTCATCCTACTGCCGCTCCTTTTTTGGTCTGCTAATCCCCCCTGGTAGCGAGGCCGCATTCTACGCTCTGTATGCGGCCACGGATAAAGGAAGCTCGTTTATTGGCCCTGCCATTGTGGGAGTGCTCATCGATGCTACGGGCCAGGTGCGGTCGGGCTTTTTCTTCATTGCAGTCTTGATCCTGCTCCCCATACCGCTGATCTGGATGGTCAATGCAGAGAAGGGACGGCAGGACGGGTTAGCCATGGCAGAGATATTGGAAAAGTCGCATGGAGAGAATGCCTCTGATTATGGAGGTCCTTCGGAAGAGGCCGAGGGACTGTTGGCTCGCAATGTTTGATTGGCTATTTGCGTCATGATAATGATTGATAGAACCCTATATAGAGCACTTATACCCTGGGATCACCTCCATAGACATATGGACTACTTCTGAACCACGATGGTTTCCAAGTCCAATCAGGTTGCTCTCGAGCCTCAGTCATGGCTCATTGATGGTTGTTGAATGTTCAGGTCGCGGGCCGAAATCACCAGATTGTTCCAGGTAGCCTCCACGACATCACAGCAGCCTTGAAGAAGCTGGACTATGAAAGTCTATGGAAATCGAGACGGCCTCGAGGTCATTCGACCGCAACCGGGGCCATCCTCGACGATGTGCGCTGAACGCGGTGTTGCCTCAGTCACTGAGCCCCGGTAATATCTCAGTACTGCCACAAGCTGAGAGTCCTCAACGGTCATCTGGCGGCCAGAGGGGCATGCCGCTTTTGGTATACCATGTTCAATCACCGAAATTAAGACGCCATGCCTCGTTATAAGACGTATAATGCATCATAATCGTTATATCTGCGTTCTATGTAAGTTAGGACGAGGGTAGATTGAATCAAGACGAAAGGCCGGTAGTCAACTGGAACGTCTTGTGAATGTTGACCTGGTAACGGGCCCATGAATCCTCGGGAAGGTTCAGTCCCTCTTGGCTGCTGTGATGGCTTCGCGCCATTGGCGACGAGATGGTGGTCACCACAACCTTGTCCTGATATCAGGGCGCCAGTAGCTTGGATCGCGAGAATCCTTCCGCGATGAATCCCCCGGCAAGCTCGAAAGTGGGTATTTCCTGCTGCTGCGTTTACCACTGCGTCGGAGCCTGCTGTCCAGAAACCAGCGGAATAGGGGCCGGAGAGTGACAAGGCTGCCGGCTGTGATGCCGAGTCCGGTTTCCATCACGGACCAGATTGCGATTTGGTAGGTGGAGTCTATTCGTTGGACGTTAGCAGGGTCAGTGGGTTGAACCAAGTCTGTACTCACATAGGAAATCAGCATCTCCGTAGTAGTGAAGGAACGGGAATCGGATAATCACTGCAACACTCGCACTGAAGACGGATACTAGTCTGTGGTATGGCATTGGCAGACGAAATGATACCTACACGGCTCCCAAACTGAGAATCCCGCCAAGGGCGATCTTTGTCTTGGTGTTCATCTGCAGATTCCATACCAGCAGAGCGGGCATGATGCCGAGCGTCAAGTCGCAGAAGATAGTGAGCGAACTGTAGAGATATGCAATCGCCAAAAGAACGTCTCTGGACAAGCATTCTCCCGAATAGAGAGGGTCCACACGGAGCCAGAAATAGGAGACGGGATTGCAGTCCAGTAGCAGAACGAGCCAGAACATGAGTCCAATGACGATAGAGAGGGCAATGACGGCCCACAGGATGATGCGATGCAACGTTCGAACGGCTAAACGCTGGAGCGTCATGGATATGGATACTTTTGTGACAGCAGACGACCAAATATAGAGCATCTGACCAAGCCACCACCACTGAGGTGATTATCAGCAAGGATGTTCAGGTTGAAGCGATTACACCATACCAGTAGCGATCTTTTAAGCTCATCCGGTGTCCCCAAACGCTCAAACTCGACCATTCTATGACCGACTCCGCTCTCTGAGCCAATCATACAACAGATGCCCAAGGATACGAAAAGTGACTGAAAAACTGTTAGCTTTCTCGTTCATCAGATTAGTCCAGCACCGTGATACCAAGGCAAGAACCATGAGAGCATCATCCCATCCGAAGGCTCGCACCACGTACAGGCGAACAAAGCTGCGTAGAACAACTGCCACGACCGAGACACCCGTCATTACAGCAGCTACCACAAAGATCGCAAGAGCCCGGTCGACGAGGGGCATCGAGCTGCTCATTGTGGCGTTGTATGCACTTGCTCAGTGCAGTCCTTTAGCTGGTCGCGGATTGATTCTTCCGTTAGTAATAGAGAAGGGACAGGTATCCAACCGAACGAGACCGTCCAAGTACGTTGACGAGTGCCATGGTAGTGAAAGGAGGAATAAAGCCGCTGTCAGTCTGAAGATGACTTCCAGGTACCTCTGTAAGAACCCGACAGATTTTGATTTTCGGTGGTCAATGGTTATAAGAAAGCCGGGCCGTCGTATAAGAGCAGGCCCGAGAAGCCAAGCCAGCTATATGGCACAAATCAAACCAGCGAGCGGACCAGATCTCTGGCTCTAGACCCATTGTTCTGCTCTAGGGTCCGGATCGTGGCCGTCGAGTATACTCCCCACTTCCGAGATCTAACCTTTCATGGCACTAAATCCGTGGGCCAAGGTACCCCCACCGACGGCGAGTTGGCGAGTTGGCGAGTGACTCGAGCGAGACATCGAGATCGGGGAACTGCGAACAGGAGGCCAGAGATATGAACACTCTAGACACCAAGGGGAGTCCAGAGAAGAGTCGGAGCCACTTAGTCTCCTTTTTCTGAAGGAATTCAGAATTGA
>JAABUG020115303.1:0-23280 GCA_011319215.2 Scortechinia acanthostroma
AAGATCCGTATAATCAGAGGCAATGGAAAAGCTGCGGCGACTTCTTTTGATGTACAGTGAAAGCAGACCGTTATTAGTGCAGAAACAGAGTGCATTGAAGTCGATCTCGCGACTGTTGTTCTATCGATATCCACTGGACGCATGCAGGCAGCCCAAGCCACAGCAAATGGGGAACAACCGCCACAACGAGTGGGTCTAATGCCATCGTTTCAAGGGTCTCGTCTCCGTCTTGGACTTCCCTCTCCCCTGACTTTCCGCCATATTTCTGACATCGATCTTATTTCATCTCATCCTCCACGAACTCGTTTGGGCTCGTTCGGAGGCGTCTGATGAAATCAATGATCTTCACTCGTTTTAGTCGTTAATTAGTCTCTCATTTTCATTCCCAGCTCCGTTGGAAAAAAACAGGACTGAGAGTGTTTCTTGGTGGACGCCACTTGAGTTTGTCCATTCAGCCTTGCTCGCATGTCGACTGGAGTTGACAGTCGACATCTGCAAACTACACTATCCTATATACAATCAGGAGCGAGCCCCTATCGACGGTCCAACTCGCAGGCTCCCCCAGCCGCGGATCCAGTGGAAAGTCCGCAAAAATCCGCAAAGCAGCAACGCTCTTCAGTACTTGCAAACATGGCACAGACTCAGAGATCCCGTTATTTAAAGACAGGCGCCATTGTGGCAGCCGTGTTGTTGATGTTGCTCTGGATTTCCCCGCCAAGACCTATGCGTCCGGGCTTTCCTCAAGGTCAGTTCGATTGATTCTTTTACAACTTGCTGATCGGGATAACTCATTATTTACTCAGGCCGGCCAAGCACCAGTGCTCCTGTCAACGAAAAGTGCACAAAGCCCCATGATCCCAAGAAGCCATTGATGCAGTATGCTCTTATGATTGATGCTGGAAGCCAAGGATCTCGAATTCACGTTTATCGATTCAACAACTGCGGCTCTACACCCGAACTCGAAGATGAAGTGTTTTTCCAGACTGAGCCGAAGAAGGGCGGCTCCGGGCTGAGTTCTTACAAGGAGGATGCTGAAGGAGCAGCCAAAAGTCTTGATCCTCTCATGGAGGTTGCAATGAAGACTGTCCCCGATGAATACAAACCTTGCTCTCCAGTTGCTGTAAAGGCCACAGCCGGATTGCGTATACTTGGTCCGGAAATGAGCCAGAAGATCTTGGACGCGGTACGAACTCGCCTCGAGACCGTTTATCCGTTCCCTGTGGTTTCCAAAGAGAGGGGAGGAGTGGAAATCATGGATGGCTCTGATGAGGGTGTCTATGCCTGGATCACAACGAACTACCTTCTCGGAAAAATCGGCGGCCCTGACGAAACGCCTACCGCCGCAGTCTTTGACCTTGGTGGAGGTTCTACGCAGATCGTTTTCCAGCCCACATTCCCCAAGAGCAAATCAGGCGGCATGCCGGAGCGCTTGGCCGAAGGTGATCACAAGTACGATCTCCAGTTCGGTGGCCGGCATTTTGAGCTTTATCAACACTCCCACCTTGGCTATGGTCTCATGGAGGCGCGTAAGGCCATTCACAAATCTATCGTCGAGAATCTGCTGGCATCCAGTTCCAATGACTTGTCCTGGCTTAAGCAGCCAATCGCTAACCCTTGTATCGGGCCCGGAATGGAGAAGAATATTACTTTGCAATTTCCCGATGGACACAAGCTCGCTCCAGAAGTGAATGTTACAATGGCTGGCCCAAAGGTAGGGTCTACTGCCGCTCAGTGTCGTGGTCTTGCAGAGAAGTCTCTGAACAAGACGGCTGCATGTACCCTTGCTCCTTGCTCCTTCAACGGCGTCCACCAGCCATCCCTTGCGAAGACATTTGCGAGGGAAGATGTATATATCTTCTCTTACTTTTACGATCGTACCAAGCCCCTGGGCATGCCTGACTCGTTCACTTTGGAGGAATTGCAGCAGCTTACGTCGACCGTTTGTGGTGGCGAAGATACCTGGGGCATCTTTGCGGGCATTGAAGGCGCCCTGAAAGAGCTTCGTGATCGGCCGGAGTGGTGCTTGGATTTGAACTTCATGATGAGTCTGCTCCACACTGGCTATGAAATGCCCCTGAGTCGCGAGGTGAAGATTGCCAAAAAGATTAAGAACAGAGAACTTGGATGGTGTCTTGGTGCAAGGTAAGACGAAGATGAAAAGAAAAATGCTTATTGTATATGCTAACATCTCTTCCTTCAGTCTCCCCCTTCTGAGCCAGGAATCTGGCTGGACTTGCCGTATCAAGGAGATCTCATAATGGATGATGCTGCTATGTCATGCTTTAATTACTTAATTGCCATGGATGCATTGGCTATATTTCTGCTTCTTTCTTCGTGATAATACATTAGACCATTGACTTGTCGATTATTACCTTGTTCTTGATGTACTAGACCACTGATTCTTGTTCATTATGGGCGACTGCTCTTTCCGGTTCACAGCACCTTACGAAAATATCATCCCTGTGACTGTGCATAAATGACTTACTGATTGTTAGATACGTTCAGAAGAATTGAACCTCTACATCGAATGAATGAGCCGATAAAATGGTCTTTCTCCCAAAAAAAAACCTGATGGAGACCCCTAGGTTTGGTAACGTGTTGTCAAAATTGAATCCGCCAACGCCAGGTCTATGCAATGTCTCAAGGAGCTCGGGGCTCAGTCAATTCTTGAATCGTGGGCTTCTGATCGGAAGATCTCTTCTTGCCCATCAGTTTATCCAAAATATCCGAGTCTTTCTTTAATTTAGTATCCAATCCTGCGGCACCCTCATCGTTTGCAGGTTCTGGACCGTCGTCCATATCTTCATTATCCGTAGAGCTACTGCCGTCAGCACGTTTTTCTTCCAAAACGCCGAGTCCGAGGTTCTTTGAGAGGGCAATATCAGCATTCATGTTCTCAATCATATTCAGGAAGCAATGGTTCAGCTCACCATTTCAATGTACTGGCCCTCTTCTTGGTTCTCCACTTCGTCAAGTTGTAGATCTTTGCCTCTCCCCGCGGCTATCTCTCGTTCCAGATCCTCATTGGCACTCTTCATCTTCGGCAGAAATGCAGAAAGTCGGGAGAGAAGATCAGGCTCCTTTGCCATTCGATGTATCCGAGGTTTCTGTTGCGCCGAGATGCGCGGTAACGAAGAACCTGCGCCGGATGCCAGATCGGAACTATAATCGGCGTCTTGATCCTCATGTTCGCCATCTCCATCGCTGCCGCTGTCGCTGTCGCTGTCGGAGCCAGAGGAGGAAGTATAATCATCATCATCGTCCTCCTCACTTTCGCTAGATGTGGAGGCTATCTTCCGGGCTTGCACCGGCTTCTTTGCGCCGTCACGCTCTGCAGCGGATGAATTCGTCGGCAGGCCCTTATCGTCATTGCGATAAGAGGGGACAATCCTGGCTCTGGTTCGTTTAGAGGGCGATGTATCGTCGAAGGATGCTAGGGGTTGAGGTTCGTCAGCTCGTAGGCGCTTCCTGGCGCCGTCCTCCATTCTCTGTCGTTCTTCGTCGTTGGCTGGTTGGTTCTGCTGAATTCTTCCCCAATTTTTTACCCGCTTCAGACCTAAAGGGCGTTTCGCGCGGGGCGGTGGAGATCGAATCAGCGCCAACGGGCCGCACTCAGATGATGTGATGAGATTCGATCGCGTGCAGAATTGGAGGTGCCATGTGGGAATTGGATAGAGCGAAGCTCATTCAGTCACCTGAAGAAATAAGCATGGTGGAGCTCCCCATCTTGATGGTCTGGTTGGAGGTGCGACTCTTTGCTGCAATCATATAGAAGTGGTCAGAACACGAATGAGTGTGAAACTAGGCCCCTAGTTCTTCATGATGGTAACTGTTAATAATATTAAGTCAGATTATAGTCTGACAATGCGCTTCAGCAGCTGCTTCTAAACATTTCCTTTAATTGACTGTTTACTAACCCCACTTTCCCCTGCAGCATCAGCTCTGCTTGATCTTTCTTCATCAGGACTTGGCTCTTTGCAGGTCATTGTGCTTTCTTTGCTTGTTTCAGGATTCTCGGTTCCTCCTGAAGATATCCAATTCAATCTTCTCAAGGTGGGTTGAATACATTTTCACTGTCCTTGTATCAGGTACGTTCTTTCACTATATCGCATGATCTTTGACCTGGCGCTTTACTTTAACCCAACTATCCCCAAACCATCCCATCAACAACCTCAGTCCTTTGTATAACTTAGTTGGTCTTTCAATCATCTTCAGACTTGGGCCTCTTGGGGACTTTTTATCTTGGTTTTCTTACAATAATAAACTAATGTCATGCTGACTTCAAGATACAGGAGCTTCACTTCTCAATCGTTCTACACTATATCCGCCTCAGCTGGCTGGGTGAAGGGGCTCTTCTATGAAGAACCATTCTCGATTGTTTCAGTCTACTTTGATGCCGAAGAGCTAGAGTCTCTGTCAGGGGCTATAGATACCAGCTCGCTCATTCAGCCCGTTACAACTCATCCGAACTCCAGCACCTCAAGATGAGCATTCCCAAACTACACGTCAATGACCAAAGCCCTATAAAAGACGAAACCTCTCCAACACAAGAAGCAGCGGAGTGTCCATCGTCTTCCACGAGAAAGTCGCTGCATCAGAACATCCTCGGAAAACTACGCCCACTGCCATTTCAATACCACTGGACAGTATGGTATGACAAACACTCAGAATCCACCGACTATGACAATCGATTGTATGTCTTGCATGAGGATGTAGCCGACATTGCCACTTTCTATCGCGTCTACAACAACTATCCCTGGGATAAAATCCGGCTACGAGACTCAGTCCATATCTTCCGGAAGGGCGTCCGCCCTGTATGGGAGGACCCAGAGAACCTCAAGGGTGGTTGCTGGAAATTTCGAGTCCCCAAGAGCAAAGCTCAAGAGTTCTTCCACGAGATTGCCATTCTCTGTATGGCAAACGAATTCCAGGCTGCTTTGGAGAAAGGTGCGTAATCCGCTGATCTGTCTTCGCGAGCGTCCACGGAACCCGAGCTGACTGCCTTCCGTAGAACATGACCATGTCCTTGGTGTTTCCACCTCTGTCCGTTTCAACTCACATATGATCTCCGTATGGAACAAGATGGGCACGAATGAACGCTCTATCAAGATCCTCGAGCAAACCATTATCGACCGACTATCACCTGAGCTGCGGCCCACGAGTTCCGGTAGCAACTCGTATTTCTATAAACGACACGATGAGAACGATGGGTATCAGGAAGCTGTCGCAGCGAGTGTGTCCCATTGATCGGCTACGTCCCACAAATTCCGGACTCATCTGGATCCACTTCGCTTTCATGCAGCGCATACAACATGTGTACTCTTTATTTTCATTTCCAGCGTGGTACTGAGAGTTTCTTCGGCCGACAGCTGTTTGATGCTGCTCGAAAGTCCTTCAGGATAGCAGCATTGCCAGTTCTTCGTTGCTGTTGATCGTTATTACCATTAGGTATTTTTATCATAGATGACCAGAATGTAGGGTAGTATACATGATACAGAATGCAAAACAGAGGAGGTACTCTCGCTAAGTCATCCTGTTGGACCGAAGGCATTGAGTATCTAACGACTCCTGCTTCACCTTTGACCGGTGCTAAGTTTCCGAACCTCGCGGTCGTCAGCAGCGCGATCAGGAAGCTCCGCGCCTTTATCTTTATCTTTTCTTTCTCCATTTTCCTTTTCTTTTTCTTTCTCTTTCTCCTTCTCTTTCTCTTTCTCTCCGTCTCGAGCCTTTCCCCGCTCGCTACCGGGTATGTACCGATCAATCTCCACGAAGCCTCGACGATCCTCTCGCTCAGGACGTTCTGGAGATCGGACCCTGCGTCGAGGGGATCTGCTCCTATGGCTCGTTGCGGGCACGTAGCGGTCGATGTCAAGAGTGCTGGGGGAACGCCGTCGTGAGCGCGACGGTTTTCGAGAGGGATTCGCAACGCGGGACTTGGATCTTCCCCGCTCGCCGTTACGGTCTCCTTCTCGGACCTGGCCTCGGTCTTGTTCTTTGTCTCCGTCTCGGTGCCGTTCTTGCTCACGATTCCGCTCTAGATCTCGATCTGGATCTCGATCTCGATCTCGGTCTCGGGTTCCATCTCGAGTTCGATCCTGGTTTCGATCTCTGGCGCGGGAGGCAGAGCGCGAGAGTCCGCGCCGAGCTCGCGAACGGGACCGAGAATAGTAACTGCGACGTCGATGATCCCGGTCCCGTTCCCGGTCCCTGTCGCGTTCTCTGTCTCTGTCCTTGTCGCGTTCTCTGTCCCTGTCCCTGTCCCTGTCGCGTTCTCTATCCCTGTCTCTATCGCGATCTCGGTCTCTGCTGCGATCACGGATGCGATTATCACGATCTCTGTCTCGTTCGTCCGTTGGATGTGAGCGATCTGGAGCCCGACCTTTCTCCCGTTCCGCACTTCGATCTCGATGCCTGCTGCGGTCTCTGTCCCGGTCATAACCACGACCAGTTGACCTGCTCCTACTTCGGCGGTTAGGGCGGTAGCTAACATATCTGGGTCTGAAATCGCGTATGGCAACTCTATCGTCAGGGTTACGATCACGCGGGCGACTCGAAGCATCGCGGGATCGATCCCGGCGACGATCATCATCGAAACGAGGCGTGTATCTTCTCCGTGAGCGGCTGCGATCCCGACTGCCGTCACGTCTATGCGCGCGATGACGGTCATCAACAGAGTCACGTCTTCGGCGCTGATCCACATCGACAGCCGGACTGGCGGACTTCAATGGAGTAATAGAATACCTCGATTCAGTTGCAACCTTCGGTCTCGTTGGCGGGGGCTTGAGGCCGTTCTCGATGGCCTCAGCTTCTTCAAAATCAAATTCAGGTTTCTGTCGCGCCTTAGCGGCAAGTTCCTCGCCTTCTTTAAGCAGCAGCTGGAGAGCGGCCTCTTCCAAGGACTTATCATCCACGGCAACAGGAGGCGGCGGAGGCGGCGGAGGCGCCTGCGTTGGCTCCTTTGGAGTAGCGGACTTCTCTCTCCTTGAATCCCGTCGGGGTGATCGGTGGCCTATTGAGCGAGCCCGATCACGGTCACGGTCGCGCTCTCGATCCTTGTCTCTGTCTCTATCTCTGTCCCTGGTTCGACTGCGGTCACGGTCCCTAGCTCGATCGTAGTCACGGTATCTTTCGCGCTCTTCTCGTCGGCGGCGCTCATATCTTTCCTGCCGTTCCTTTTCACGTTGCTCTTCGAGTCGCCGTTCCTCTTCCCGCTGACGCTCACGCTCTGCACGTCGCTGTTCCTCGCGCTCTTTCCGCCTTGCCCTTTCTTCCTCCTCCTTCTGTCGTTCGATCTCACGCTTTTTACGTTCCTCTTCGGCCTTTCGACGAGCTTCCTCCTCCTCGAGTTCTCTCTGTTTGCGCACTGTCTCCTGCCATTCTCGTTCGCGTATCTCTCGTTTAGCTCTTATCTGCGCAGCGAAATCCTCGTCTGTTTTGTTACCGGCCTGCTCCTCTTTCGCAGCGAGTTCGTCTCCGACTTGCTGACGGCGGATGTCCCTGACAGACTCTAGGATCAATTGCAGATGATTTGAGGCCAACGCATCGATAAGCTTTTCCGCCCTCTTGTAGACGTCACTCCGATCGACTGCACCCTCTATCAGTGTCGCAGCTTTTCCTCGTTCACGGGAAAGCAGTTCCGGTTCGCGCTCTATTTCCGACTCTGCTAGTTCAATCAATGACCTTGTAAACTCAGCTCTCGCTTCCTACATGAGAAATTCGGCAGTTAGAACCAAGGTTGTCGGAAATTAAGAATACCCTGAAACATACTCCGTCGTGAAATTCAGCCCAGACTTTCTTGCGAATATTATCAAAACCTCCTTTCTTCTTAAAAGCGTGCAGTAGGTCCTCAATCGCAGTGTGTTGGGCCGCGGTCAATGGCAGCTCTTCTGTCTTGAACTTCTTCCGCTGTAGACTTTCGACGTCGAGCAAGGGCCGTTTGACACCGGTGGGTTGGACGTCTGACATCTCATCTGGACCAGCCATCACGAGATAATCAGGTCATTAAACTGGGAAGCACGTAACCAAAGAGCCGTGAGGCGGCATTCGAAACAGGTTTGGACGTAGTGAAGCGCGTCGCAAATTAATGTTGGCATGCAGCGATTGCAACTATTTCCTGATTGAGTGAAGGTTGGCCCGAGCTCGGAGGAACGATGATCCGCGGCAGATTGCGAACTGCGGCCCGGTGATTCGGCGGGCCTGAGGAAGAGAGAGGAGGAAAGCAACCTCATCTTGAACGATTGTCCGCTGAACGCGACCCATTGTGTCTCTGTCCGGGTCAGAACCTAGAAGCAATTGTCTTCCTTCAGCCACGGAGGCTTCTCTGGGTCACAACTTGCTTCAGCAACCCCTCCCTATCCCATTCCGCGCAGTCCGCATCCACTACAAACACAATGGTTCACAAAGTCCTCTTCTGGGGCGGCTTCGGTATGTGTCCAGCTGGAATAGCCTGTTCTTATCCACTATCTCCTTCAATACCGGGAAACTAGCAATTGGATTCTTCCATTCTGTCGGCATTCCTCAAATCAGTGAAGACCATCTTTCTAACATCTCTCCATTTAGGCATTGCCGTCCGACTTTGGCAACTCGGTATCGAAATGCGTCCTATTCTCGCCAAGGAGTCTCTCTGGGTGTACCCTCTGTTCGCCGGCGTCGGTGGAAGCTTCGGCTATTGGCTACAGGGTGTTGAGGAGAGGCAACTCAGGATTCTCGCACAACGACGGGAAGCAATTCTGGAGAAGCGCCGGAGACGGGATGAACGCGAGGGAGCAATGGGAGCATTTGAGGGAGGCGCTCTGACTGCAGCATCGTGAATTCGCTACACCTGTTTGTTGAAGGAGATATGCTAGGCAACAGCGGGGTTTCGTTTACTGGATTGAAAGAACGCCCTACGATTACTTGTACTAAAATGCAGAACCCATCATTTTTCTATGTCTTGTGGCCATTTTCGACAAAGATGGGACATTAGAGCGACTTTGAGGAACTCAGGCGGAGACTAATGAGCAAGATTTACCCAAATGCTCTGCTATTGACTGGAATTGCACACTACTTTTGCAGTATGTAATCTGACACTTCCACTTAAGTACAGCTTCAAACTGCAGTCACTGAATGCTAGGCATTAGATGGACATATCTGTAATTTGGCAAGCAAACCCATGTATTGGTCTGTTTACTTCTATGAAGTTCGATCCAACCTAGGCCAGTGAATGATACATTCACTGTTCACTGACCCGCCCTAGTATACTCCGGATTTTGACTCCATCTCCTACTGTAGTCACTAGACTGAACAAATGAATGCTAAATTTGGTCCGGACTCTCAACTTTGCATACTAGACACTTTCTCACTGTCCCCAAGCTGACCGACGACATGCCGTTCTTCAATCTTCCTCACCATATCAGAGACCAAGTCTACCGATATTCCCTTGTCATGGGACGAGTCTTCATTCGCCCTTTCACTACCGTTGAAGTCCTCATGGACCCCAATAGGAAAGATACCTATGGCACACCCAACCTCGCTCTACTCTGGACCTCGAAGCGCATATACGAAGAGGCAATGCCCATCTACCTGAGCGAAAATACCTTCTCCCTCGTCCAAGTTGACCTGCTGGCTGCCGCGCGCGCAGAGTACCCGCGTGTGTTCGAGAATCTCAAGAAGGTTCGCAATCTGGAGCTCGTCTTCGACTGCCGTGATTACATTTACCTGGCGCAATTTCTGTCGCGGGAGCTACCAGGCATCATCGCGGCGGTGCGGGATGCGAAGATACCCTCGAAACAGAAGCGTAAAGTGATTGAGGAGCTGGAGGAGATGCAGGTCGACTTTGATATTCCCAGGATAGAACGAACCGAGTCGGATGCCGATGAGGAGGTTTCGTCTGAAGAAGCGCGTGAGATCCATGATCAGCATATCGAGAATATGAAGGAATATCTCTGGGGACGCACAATGAGTTTTGTGCGGCAGACGTTCCAGCTGTCGCGCCTCTATATTGACTTGCGTCATTGTACCTGTAACTGGGGTTGTTGTCGTCTTGCTGCGGAAGTGATGGATTGGGGTTGGTTCCACGTCTGGATTCATGGGATGCCGGATGAGATTCATGTGAGAGGTACCTCAGGACGTGAGAAGAAGATCATCGCTCGGTTGTTCGATAAGCAGCGATTCCATGCGGGTTTGGAAATCGACCAAGTCTTCGATCAGGACAGACTTGAAGACGCCGATGACTGGAAGGCGGCCAAATTTGTGTTTCAAAAAGTTCATCAGAGGCTGGCACTCTAGCGAACGATCGAGGGAAAGAAAGATACCCCTGGATTTGAATTCGCAGCAATGGTTGTGGACAAAAGTCTAGCAGTCAATTCTCAGCAGATACCGATGATAAATAGTTACAATTATGCACAAGAAGTGGATATGTGCGCTTGCTACCGCAAAACAACCATGTCGGAACGCACATACATGGAATCCAGCGATATCATGAGTTGTCCACTGCGAATTGCAGTGAAACCTCCCATTTCTGACCCCCAGTGCCATATCCCCCGCCCAGTCGATTCTTGATCAAGCTGGAGATTCGCTCACGTAGTCGTACAAGGTTCTCCTCGGAACCCGACACCCGAAGTTTCAGATTTGCCATACACAATCCGTAGTGGACTTGCCAGAACCTCGCATCATCAATCCCAAAGACAGACGGATCTGCTTCAATATCCCTAATCACATCCGAGACCCCTGGACCGGAGTAGGACATGAGAAGCATGGATCCCAGGGTTTTAACAGCGCCAACACCGATCACACACATGGATATAGAAATGGTGACGGACAGAAGAACATCAAGCCATTTGTAAAGCTTGATGGACACCAGAGGGAGCAGCAACAGCAGCGTGGAGCATGAAAGGGTGAGGAAATGAGACGGATTGCTGAGAACCGACGGCAGAGACTCAATGTATCCAAAGCGCATGGCCTTGCCTATCCGTGCATGGTTCTTTAACCCAATTGCGGATACCAGTGTGGACGAGATGGCAAGCACAGCAGTGATGTCTACACTGCCGACGGAGACGCGCTCATGAGCATGGGTATGGTGAGGCTCATGGTTGTCGCTTGACTCAAGAAAATGTTGAAGGTTGTGGGAGATGAGGTCAATTCCCATGAACAGGAGCAGCACGCACATTGCGAAACCAGCAAGTACCTCTGCTCGTTCCAGCCCGAATGGATGGCGAATGGAAGATCGTTTCCACACCTCAAAATTGCCCAATATATCCACAGCTACGCAGAGCAAGGCCCCAAGAGAGTCGAACAAAATCAGATGAGACAACGCTGTCATAGCCAAGGATCCATGTGCGCTCCAGAGCGTGTATGCGGCAACGAACATATGGCAGACACTCCACCAGAACCGCGTCTTCTGCTCCTTCGACATGCTAGAACGGCATTCTTTGAGCGTGGGGATGGGTAGCGAATTCGGTAGCGCCAAAGGAGCTCGCGGAGGAGGTTCGAGGAATATTTGATGCGATATACTACTGTGTTTATACTTGTGACCACGTCGCTGGCCAATGTTCTACAAAGTTTCGCGCATGACAATTAGCGTCCCAATATAAGGGCAATGAGCGAAGGGTGCAGTAAAAGTATACACTAACAGATTTCATTACCGGCCCCTTCGCCATAGTTGTCGTCTGAAAGTTGAATGGCCCAGCAGAGCCATTGTCGCTTGTACCACTCTGTACAGCGCCATCTGTTGGACTCAGTTTGAAGGATGACCTGGTAGGACTCAAACGGTCCCGATCTTCCACGTTCGATCCATGTTGAGAGAAATTGTCGACCATTGGCGACAACGTATCTTCATAGGATACAGGGAACCCCCTTTGGGGCTGACAGTCAGTCACGCTCGTAGGATCATCCGGGGGTGGAGTTGGCGTGCGCGGCGGGCGAGGAATGGGGAGGTTCGACGCCATGGCATTTAGTAGAAGAATGTTGACGCCTGCGCCAACAATATAGGACAGGATAAAGTCGAGCCCGATAAAGTCTGTTGCCAAAGTAGAGTACCCCGACAGGAAGACCGGAACGATGATTTGGACAATGCCGATAGGACGTTGCTCCGAGCCTCCGACTCCCAGACGCGCACTCTGCCCGACCGATCGCTATCAGGAGAGACCGGGTAAAGGCGGGGAGACTGGGGCGGTGGCCTGAGGCCTCGACTCACTCATCGCATCATTGACTCCCGCCTCCACCGGCGTCCGTCATCTCTTGCCATTGATTACAGCTTTAAATCATCATCATCTACTCAACAGGCTTTTTGCCTGACCATTGCGACGGTCCCGTATAAATGGAAACTCCGTCGTGAACTAGCGATGCGATCAACATAGGTCGTACCCAAAGGAGACTTGAACGGACCTCCGATGCCTGCATCGCTTCGTGGCATCTATGGATAACCGCGGTTCCTTCTTCTTCCTGCTGATCGTTTTTTATCTTCTTCTCAGCTCGCAATCTCGTCCGCCGTTGCTTGACCAGGATCAAGAGCGTCAGCGGGAAGTGGCAAGGGAACGAGATGCGCTTCGTTTGTTGAATGAATCCAAGTATGGGGACTTCGACCCGCCAGCCGATAAATGGCTTCCTTTTGCGGGAACCAGGAAGAACGACAGTTATTCTTGGGGGATTCTCCCCGAGGCTCAGGGTAGAGCCCGCCACCAGTTACGATCCGCCATATCAAACGCTGGGCTAGAACCTCCCAAGTCTCTGGAAGAACCCGACGCTTTACCTTCCCTCAATCTGACACAGTTGTTACTCCCGGTTTATCGCAATGCGACAGGGAAATTGCGCGGAGATTGGGTTCGCCGCAAGCTGGACAAAGACTCTCCGAAAGTCAACACTACGGCTATCGCTTTGGAGCATGAATATTTCACCCACGAATTCGGGTTGAACATCACTGGTAGCAGCGGAACTTTCTACTTGGATCTTAGGGAAGGCGGGGGCGAAGAGGTTCGGGTAGATAGCGGCCAAGTTCGAGAGATACGAGCGACATTGGCTGTGGAAAGCAATGACTTTTGGGGGAATACCTGGTATCTCTCTCTATTCGGCGTCCATTTCCCAGAGACGGGAGGCATCATCCTGAGTTCAAATAGCGAGAAGTTTGAGGGCTTGTTCGCGCTGCCGCATTTGACTTTCTCCTCAGACGCGTATGAGCTCTCCCATCAGCTTCTCCTCAAGTCACTCTCTGATACCTTATCTGAGAAAGAGACTCGCCCTCCGACGCTTTTCCCGTGGTCGTCCTTAATCGGATCTGAGCAGGTAGAATTCCCTGCACCGAAGTGTGAACATATTGTCTACCTGCAACAACATCCCGTCGCTATTCATGACGACCTAGCGGATAAGCCAGTGGTCGACCAGATAGAAGAGGAGCTGCGATTCCCAATTGGGGCTCCGGTACCACCTGCGCCGTTAATGGTCATGTCCGCCGTGGTATTTTCTCCGGATTGTGGATATATCCTCGAGACCAAGGCACCGCCCGACTTCCCTCCCAGCGAAGGCCTCTATCTGAGGGGACCGAAGGTTGAAGAGTACAACAAATACTCTGCGCGTCTCGTATTTATCATATGCGGCGTGTTTGCCGCCCAAATCACACTACTTCTGAGACAGATCAAGGAGGCGTCGACACCTTCCACCAGGAGCCGTATCAGTTTCTATACAATTGCTCTCATGGCCTTTGGGGATGCTTTTGTTCTTATCTTCATTCTCTTGGAGCTGTATCCAGCGGTGTCATTCTTGGTCATGGCGACAGCCGCATTCCTCACGTTTCTGTCAGTCAGCTACATTGGTATGAAATTCATGATGGAGATCTGGGCTGTGCAAGCCCCCGAACGCAGGGAGCAAGAGCGTCGCTCCAATCCTCCGGTTTCAACTCCGCGTACAGGGGAACTACCTCTGCCTGCGACATCGCCCGGGGTAAGGGACACTGGCGCAACGCCCATCATATTGACTCCGGATCAAGATCCTCCTGCCGAGGAGGATGATCAGCCGACCAATCGTGGCACTACTCCAACGGCTCAAGAAACTCGCAACGACGTCGGTGCGATGTACGCACGATTTTACTTCATCCTGTTCGTGATGCTCATTGTTTCCATATGGTCTTTCCTCTGGCCCAATCGGCTAGGAGCCCTATATGCGCGCGCCCTCGCCTTTATCTATCTGTCGTTCTGGACCCCACAGATTGGCCGCAATATCATGCGGAACTGCCGTAAAGCGCTCCGTTGGGATTTTGTGGTCGGGCAGAGTATTCTGCGACTATTTCCGTTTGTGTATTTCCTAACGGTGCGTGGGAACGTGTTGTTTATACGCCCAGATACGACTACTGCTTTTGCGCTAGCAGGCTGGGTGTGGGTTCAGGTATGGATCCTGGCGAGTCAGGATATTCTCGGGCCACGCTTCTTCGTTCCTCGAGGCTGGGCACCGCCAGCGTACGACTATCACCCAATTCTGCGAGATGCCGGTGAATCCGAGGCAGATCTGGAGTCTGGCGGTGTCCTGCCGATCGGTGCTCTCAGGGCTGAGGATCTTTCCGGCGACGCGAAGGATGAGGACAAACCTCGGACTAAGGACAGAAAAAAGGCGGTTTTCGATTGTGCTATTTGCATGCAGGAAATCGAGGTACCTGTTCTCCCTGCGCGCGGAGCCGCCGGAGGCAGCAGTGTCACGGATGGGGCTACAAGTATCCTCAGTCGTCGCACTTACATGGTGACGCCTTGCCGACATATTTTCCACAGCACATGTCTCGAGAGCTGGATGCGACTGCGGCTCCAGTGTCCCATTTGTCGAGAGTCCATCCCTCCTGTATAGATGTATCATAATGACCTGTACAAATAGCGCTTTATGCGCAGTGGTACAATGTAATTGGCCTTGCACAAATAGCCAAGTTTGAGACTACATAGACTTCAAATATCAAAAAAGATATCAGACATGTTTCACATGGATATATCAAGGTTTGAAGAACATGTTTGGTTCCTAGTAAGAGGCCTTCTTGTTGAATAAGACCAGCCGCTGGCGGCTCAACAATGATGTCACACATAATATCCGTCAATCCGTACAGAAAGAGCCGCCCTTCAACGTCTAAATAGACCGTATAGAATTTTATACCACGATCCAATATCTTCACGAGTAATAATCAACCAACGAATTATTTCAATTAGTGCTCCTCGTCGATGCTCGCCTTGTAGGCGGCCTCATCGAGTAGACCCTCCAGCTCCGCAACGTCACTGACCTCGATCTCTGCGATCCAGGCTTCACCCTCCGGGCTCTCATTGATGAACTTGGCCTTGTCCTCGAGAACGCTGTTCCCCCGCACAACCTTTCCAGAGACGGGCGACAGGACGTCCGAGGCCGACTTGACCGACTCGACGGCACCCACGGCCTCGCCGGCGCTGACCTCAAGGTCTTCGGTGGGAAGCTCTACATACACGACATCACCAAGGGAATTGGCGGCGTACTCCGTGATGCCAATCTTGGCTGGTGAGAGATTGGACTGTTAGTAGCTGTAGAGCGAGAAACTGGGGTCGTTGCGATGCGACAGAAGCAAAGGACTCGACTCACCTGTCTTGCCGTCTTCGGCCAGCTCAATCCACTCGTGAGACTCGGTGTACTTCTTGACTTCCACTGCGTAGCATTAGACGTTAATATAGTAATTTGTCTCGAGAATAGCATCTCAATGGCTTCATGGACTATGAAATGAGTCAATTCTTACAAAAAGGGCTCTGAGAGAAGCTCCTCACACTTCCCCGCGGGAAACCCAGAGCGGGCGAGACCCTGCGGACGCTGGAGGTCAGAGGGGCCTTCTGGGAAAGGACGCGAGAAGCGAAAGGACGGAGGGATCTGGCGACGGTAGACATTTTGTTAGAGAAGTTGGAAATCGAGAAAAGAAAGACAATTGCAAGGAGAAGGCGAGTCGGAGGAAGATGGAAATGATACTAATTGACCCGCGGAGGAGAAATCGCGATTAAATGGAGCTTTCCGAACTGATAGGCGATGCCAAGACCCGCTGATAAGGAACTGCTGCTTGTTGTCCGCAACGCCGAGTTCCTGAGGTGGTGACCGCTCACAAAAATCTCCTCCGCCAACGCCATTCATCGCCGAAGCGTTGTTCACAATCACTCCGTCGATGCGATGTTGTATGAATTGATTGCCGTTGTGAGTATATTCCTGGTCGCTCTTTTTTAGATATATCTGCGACATCGAACTAATGTCCTTAGGTCCGTCCAGGCAGCCTCAAAGAGGTCCGCGAGTACGTCTCTCATCACACCCCACCCCTCCGTTCGAAAGAACACATTTATCATTCTTTTCTTTGGATGTTTTCTGGCAGAGGAGGGCTCCAAGCTTACTGTGAACAGGATCGCTCGTAATGCCGGCATTCAAGTCCTGCGATCAGGCGGCGTAGTCCGCGGATACACAAACTGGGGCACGTTCCGACTGCCCAAACCCACCACCAAACATCAAGCTCGATACACCGACGGCCATCACTTCATTATGCGCTTCGATGCTTCGGGAGCGGTTCAGTCCGCCGTGCGCAGAACCCTCGGTCTCGACCCGCGGATGATCCGATTCTCAGTCGTGAAGTTGGGCGACAAGCTTGAGGAGATCAAGGACGTGGAGGGAAAGGCCGAATGGACCAATGCTCGCAAGCTCGCCGATTCGATTTGAGTGTGTACCACTGTCATGGGCTGTTGAGATGGGCAGGGAGAATTGACGTCGAGTGCGTTGGTTTTCTGGAATTGGAATGCTGGCATTGCGATATCATTGTATTATTTATGGGACTGGGTCTATCTGTACTATCATACCAACATTGCAGGCGCATAGAGATTGTATTTCTTTTATCAGTTGGAACTTTTTCTCTCACTTTTATTCAGCTCAACGGTGAGCACTCTGGTTATTGTAGGTTCTCCACGTGACTAGCATACTTTCGATCAATAGCCGATCTGCCCAGCGTTCAATACCGCGACCAGGAGAGTGCACTTACTCAGGGCTTATAAACAGAGCAGTTGTCTGCTTGTATTTTCTCTCTTCTATGTCTGATGCTGATAAAGATGTCGTGTTGGCATTAAGTGCATCGCTTCTTGCCGATCAGCCGAGGTTCTTGTATCGGCTAAGGAGATGATCATCTGAGTCTGATCGAGCTATCGCTTCACGAACTACATAACTGCGTCGAATGGACGGATGCATACTTCTTGCCGGAATGTGATACCCTGCTTGCAAGCTACATGATTCAGATCTGATCCTGCACCAATCGGCTCTTGTGCTGGAGGAACGGAAAACAACCGACCCTCACCGCTCAGCATCATCATGACTTCGCAAAATGATGAGCGTGACGATTCAGAAGGACTGCCCTTTCGCACTTCCTTCGTCGACTTGATGGGCCTCAAACGTCTCGACTCGCCCAGCGCCACTCCCGATGCCCCAGAGAAGGTCGAGCGGTTCCAATCTCTCGCCAGACCTTGCAATCCCGGCAATGGCAACATGGCATTTGGCGGGCACGTCTACGCTCAGTCCGCATATGCAGCGTCGAAGACCGCCGACAAAGGGTTTGTAATACACGTAAGTCTGCCTATCTTGACACGCTTGTCATGAATATCTCATTGTTGACATGAACAACCAGGACATGACGGGCTCGTTCATTCTACAAGGCCGACTAGACGTGCCGTTCGTGTATACAGTCCGCCACATACGAGACGGGGGCATGTACTGTACGCGGGCCGTCGACGCCCGACAGGACGGCAAGATCTGCTTCTCGTGTCTGTGCTCGTTCAAGCGCGCCGAGGGCCCGCAGACGTTCCACCATCAGCCGGCCCCGGCGCAGGAGCGCTTCAGGTCGCTTCTTGCCGGGAAAAAGCCAGAGGATCATCTGCCTAGTCCCAGCCTGGATGCGGACTGGTGGATTGAACTGGTTCAGCAGGGGGATATTGCTGAGCCAGACTTTCCGGGACTTGATGTGAGGAAGGTGGATATGACGAGCTATAATGCCACTGAGGAGGTGAAACGGAGTCCGGAAAAGTATCGCCAGTTGACGCTATACGCCCTCAAGGGGTCACCGCAGGACTCGGATGTTGCGTTGAGCAAGCAGGAGCTCGAAGCGAGGGAGAAGACGGGCGAGTTCGATAACCTCTATGCCTGTGCGCATATGTATGCGAGCGACAAGAACTCGCTCTTATTGATACCACGTGCGTTGGGCCACAAGACCTGGTCTGCAATGGCCAGTTTAACGCTGACGGTGATTTTCCACCACCATGGTGAAGCCCTGAGGATGATTGACTGGGATGCAGGGGAGGAAAAGAATGAAAAGAGTTTGCGTAGGAAATGGTTTATCCAGGAAGGCTGGACGCCTACCTCGGGAGAGAATAGAGCTATCCATGAGAGCTACTTGTGGAGCCCAGAAGGGGTGTTGCTCGCCACCAGTTATCAGGATAGCATGCTTAGGCTGAGGAAACCTGCTCGTGAGGAGAAACTATAGAACGATACGTAAATATATATACTGGATTAAGTATATTTCCTATCTATGATTGCTATAGAGTGACATTCGACTTTTGAACCATTGCAGAGGGCGTCAAAAGCCAATAACATAGTCAGCGGCCATGTTAAGCGACCTGAACGTATCATGGTTGATGGAGTCGCTCGAAGCACATGTGGATATGTTGATCTTGGATGCCCGCGTGGAACTGCCTAGCAGGGCCTAATCCAGTGGAGGACGTCTCCGCTACTTGATCAACCACTGGAGATTTAAACTTCACCTGCCCATCTATAATTCGACGATACGTTTCCACCCTTCAAGTCAGCACAACAAATATTCATATAGGATTAATTTGAGAATCAGGAGGTGATATCGGAGCATCGAGCCCAAGGTCTTATCGCGCCTCAACCAAGACCGATTGCAAACAACCCATACTGCATGACCACGCTTATAAACAAGCTTCAGAATGGCCATCGAGGTGGTCAACCTCACCGAGGCGGATATTCCCGAAGCGATCGACGTGATCCAGCGAGCATTTGCCGACGACCCATATTTCAAATGGGTTTTCAACCCAACCAAGGTATGTAGCATGATCGCGGAGTACGCAGAAGACGCCGTTGAGATTTCCCGCCAGGTCGAAATCCTGTTAATCAAACAAGCTGACATGTGCTGTGTCCGACGACGCGGGTCGAGTCGACACCGACACCGACCTGCGTCCCCTGTCACCAGAGATTTGCTATCGCATAGTTCAATAAACAAAGGAATTATGGCTCTCTTGAAGCACGATGCCGCTGGGGCATCGACAACGCCATCTTCCAGGTCGCCAGAGTGACGCCTTCACCAGGGGAGAGCGATGGAAACGACTCCCCCTCTCGCGTGCTCGGTGTATCATGCTGGCTCCCGCCTCATCCCGCCGCCGAGCCTGAAAGCTGGTACAGCTGGGCGCAAGGCTGGCTGCTGTCGTTCCGGCAGTTCGTGAATAATGTGCGCCACATGGGCCGGGGCGGGCTCAACACGCGCCGCTATTGGATCTGGAAGGCTCGTCAACGGGAGGCGCAAAGTCAGATCTGGGACGATCCGCGAGGGTACTATTTCTGTAACATTGTGGCGGTCAGTCCGGAGGCTCAGGGAAAGGGCATCGGGAGGAAATTGTTCGAGGCTGTGACTGATCGAGCGGACGAGGAAGGGGTGAAGTGTTATCTGGAGAGCTCCAAGGATGTGCCCAACGTGGAGATTTATCGGCGGATGGGGTTCGAGATGGCCAAGGCGATGGAGTGCAGGGATGGGGAGGACGTGTGCATGGTATGTTTGTTTCCAGGTGGGCTGATCCGAGTCTTCTCGTTAACGTTGCCTGTAGCTGTATTGCATGGTCCGGAATCCAAAGCCCAAGCGTTAAGGAGAGGCAGACGAGATCTTATTGCTGTGGTGCGGCATTTACGACCAATGCCAACGGTCGAGATGCAGAGGGATTATCCTCGAATTGAATTTCGGCAATGTAAGCACTATGATATGAACAAGGTTAAAGGGTCAACATGAGCACGATAACATCTCCTGATCGTAATTCCAACGCGTAACAACCTGATCTGCTGCTCAGGTGAACCCTGAAAAGCACACAAATGGACACTAAAAGGTCCCTTGTCAGAACGCCATGATGTGCCAATTGATGCAGCTTGATCCATAAAAGGCCCATGATCATCAACGCACGTACATAAGCACTCAGACGCAGCTATCTACAGTACGTACCTTATAGATATGACTTCAAACGTCAACTCCCGATCCCAACCTCGGAAACTGCCTGTCGGCCCAGGCCACCCAATTATATTGGGATATCAGTCTGCCGGTGACGCCGCCTGATCCAGGCAGCAAGCGGGGATAGATGGAAGACAGGTATTAAGCAGGGGGCCCGGTGCAGGGAATAATGTACCTACATGGTATATAGTACAAGGTCCAGGGTTACATATTCCAAAAGCAGACGCAATAACAAAAGTTTTGGCCACGAAGTTGAGGACATACTCGCCTGCACTATTCTACCAGCAAGAAGAGTAAGGAGCAGTCCGTAGTTAACCTTCACTAGACTACCTACTGACAAATCGATATCCACCGTTCGTAACATCCCCAATTACGGAGAATACCGGGCCATCATCGGCCGAACCTACCGTAAGGGCCTTTGGAACCGCCGGTGGCTGAGCAGGAGAGCGCTATCCCCTCAGTCGGCGTAGATCACTTGTTTCGCGGACTTCTCTTCCGTCAATGAAGTATTTTGGAGTACGCGGATCGTCCGGTGGTCGTGGTCTTGTCGAAACACGTTCAGAATGCCACCATTCATTTATCAATCTTTAGTAGGACAGGTAGGACAGCTGGGATGATGACTTGTCCAGATGATACTCGATGAACGAACTCGACAGTCCTACCATATCCTTAATCCGATGGGTTCTACACTGCGGTTAGCTGCCAATCATGGGACGAGCTAGCAGAATTAAAGGAGCAGCACGGATATGAAATGATTTAGTTGATACTGGCTAACTGGCATGACTCAGCGGAGAAAAGTCTACAGCATCGGTTACGAGTATCTAGTCTAATACAATGGACAGCTTGCTCCCAGTGAGTAGATGCAATTGCCACAATCTCAAATTCAAATGGAGTATAGGATACTAATTTCCACAATAGACAATCCACCAATGGCACTTCATGTATGTACTTTCCACGCCACACATCACACACCAGTACTCAATATATGAGCTCAATATAAGAACCTAGTCCAGACCCCCTGAGCTCATTGCAAGCTGGCCCGATACGGCATTGCATATGGCCCGTGCGCCGAACCCAGCTGTCACTGTCACCTTTCTAAAGTCGACTCTTGCAAGCTCGAGGGCGGCGGAAATAATGCAATGCATCCCTTGTGCACTTCGGTCTGCACTCTGTAGGCGCATGATAAGCTAGTAGTATGGCTAAAGTGGTGCGAATTGAGCCCATAGGTACCTTGGTGGTGGTGCAGGCTCAGTGAAGATGAGGAGTACGTGTATCCCTTCTCCTTTAAGTAGCCTACTCCGTAGAGAGGTACGTACCTGAGATGTGTTGATAACTCATTCGCTCTACGCGAGTAGCCCGACCCAACCATTCGACTTCAAGAACAAGATATTAGCCACATATCACATGAAGATCCGTATTCAATGACGCCATTATCAACACAACACCATTGTTTGTCTTTAGACATCTCACAGCTGTAAATTGCAAGGGCTCCTAGGTACTTCGTAGAGCTCCATGCCTACGCTGTAGGCAACACTGTTGGCCATTTCTACAGCCGTCGGGTAAATGCTCCGAAGCCTTTTTACCCGCTGGGACCACCAACCGCCATCTATATAGAAAATGAATCTCAACAGATGAAGGTGACGAAATCAGTCTTGACGCTTGCCCTTCTATGACGTTTTCGAGACACATCACCTAGACGCTGTCTGCGTCTAGGTTCCTCCGCTCATCTCACCACCGCTGATCGTACCAATTCAGCAAATAATATTCGTATTCAATGTTCAATGTACGCGGAGGCGGCAGGCATTGTTATAGTTATGATGTCAGCAGTCAGCACTGTAACGCATCCACAGTCGATCTTCATCATGTCGCTGGAAGCTGGAGAAGTAGTCAGCGGACTCAGCGCTACGATCTGATTGCTTCGAGTAATGCAGTTGGCTCACTAGGATTGCGAGTGGGTCAGGAACAATACCCGACTGGAGGATAGCATTCCAAATTATCAAAATCAATCTTGTGGTCTCTCCCTGAAGGGCAGAGATAGTACTAGTGGTTGTCGAACTTTTTACGCTCCGCCCTCCGTTAGAGTGGATGTCTTCGTAACAAATCGACCTGAGCTCGGGATTTCTTCTGGTCGACGACAGTTTAAACGACTGTTTTCAGATTCCGGTGGAAATAGAGGACTTTAGAACGCGTAGATAGCGAAGTAATGCTGCCATTGTAGAGTCATTCCCGACAACCTTACCATTATATATTCCCGTAGCGCACTCGGGTCATAGCAGATGTAGATACCTCTCGCTTAGAGTACCTGACATACGCCATATTGCCACGATGCATGCTCGGGCCGAGGGCACGATCCGCCTGAATCGCCATCCATTTATTTTGCATATTTCGCATCCTTCAGAAAGAGCTAAGCGAGTCTAAAAGGCATGTAAACTTTTTTAGCACGTCTACATAAAACCATCCGTACTCGCGACTGCTTCTGATTTGTTGCCCCTTGAGCCCATTGACACTCCACCGTTCCATAATGTGATTATCGATCATTGGCCGCAGTGTTTCGGAGTATCTAGACCACCCCTTCCATCGAATGCTCTCGCAAGTGCAAATTCGTGCGTGCCATGTGCTGTCTGATCATTAGTTGTATGAATGCGAATGGCTGTCGAGGACGGTGACACGCCGTTGGGAAAGCTTCTGTGTAACCACGCCTGTCAAGGCTGCAGTGGAAATGCCATGGTTCCATCACTAGGTATTCCACATAGTGCTCGAAAGGTCCAGAAAAGAAAAGGCTAACCTGGACGAAGATAAGGTGAAAACTAGCTTTGGCTCTAGCCACGCGGAACGGACATACCGAAAGGCTGTCGGCTGTTTATGGTAGGGACTTGTCAAATCACCAGTCGAGACAGGGAAGGAAGCCTGAGAATAATTGTGATAATTGGAGGATCGAGCAAAACCGGCGAAGCAGTGGGGAGGGGGGGGGGGGGGGGGGGGGGGGGGGGGGGGGGGGGAGGGAGGGGGGGGGCTCCGCGGCTTGTACGCGAACTATTTGTTATTCTTTTATTATGAGTAGAACTCATTCATAC
>JAABUG020115414.1:0-10456 GCA_011319215.2 Scortechinia acanthostroma
CACTAAAGAGTTCATGCTAGAAGCTGGATATGGTACAAGTTACGCGAATCAGCGTCGGTGCCGCAGGCTTTGGAGGAATCTGTTCCAGATGCGAAATGCTGGCGTCGACAGAATACTACTATATCGCACGAAGGAATTTGACAACTTCTGTCACGAATATCCCAAAGACACCGAGCCCTCCCTGTTGGAGACAATTCAACGGTGGGACGAGATATACGGCCCACACATCAAACAACTGGAAAGTCGAGTGACTAAAGAGAATGAGGGAGACTACGCAGGAAAGTTATGGCTGAGTCAGTCGCACGTAGCGGCAAGACTCAATATTCACGAGACATCTTGGAATAACAGCGGGAACACGTGGTTTTCCAGTGCGGAAGAGACGGCCTCCCAATCTTCCGGACCACACAAGGTGTCCCCCGACGAACTCGGGGGCTTTTTTGGCATCCAAGCAGCAGGGGGAAGGAACAGAAACAAGTCCATCTTTGTAACACTTCTGCCCAAAGATGAGAGCTTCCTGTCTGTTTGTCCCATCATTCCAGTGCAGAAGGGAGACATTTTGGGAGTCTTTGCTGGTATGATTCGGTACTCAGAGAACTTTGACGCTACATATGGAGTTCCTGGTCCAGTGGATAAACTTTGGCTGGATTACTCGCAGGTTACTGGAATATTAAATCTAATGAGAGTAACGCCCCCTGATGGGGATGCTAACGTGTCTCTCCGGTGGGAGCATCTCGAAGAGGAAGGAAAACAACAGTCGCGGATGACGTGGAGGGTGTCAGTGCGGGCTGAGAGGGCGATTAACGCGTTCGAAGAACTCATCCGCGCTGCTCCTCAGAAGGAGCAGTATCTTTTGCACCAGTCGCCGGCTCATGCAAAAAGTGGATTTACCAAATAAAGAAAGCTTCAGCCCATTGCACTTTTCCTTTCTTTTGTTGCGTCTCCCTCGTGTTTTTATATGCAAAGTTGCGAAGGATTTTGTACTTGTGTGATGTACCAGCTCTTAGCGTCAATGAAAATCCACTTCATATAGAGGCTAGACCTAAAACGTGACATACGCCCCACAACCCATGGGCGACTAATCGGGATGCGAGCACAGATTTGAGTGAATTCGACCGGCCTTGCTATCGTGCATGATACCTATGTCTATCGGCTTTCCGCGCTTTCCGAAGTCTTATCTGCTGGCAAGAGCGCTGATGCAGGCTGCCTGTGCCACAGTCCATTCATAGGGGCGGATGCCACTAGGTATACCATCCACAGAGGAGGACAACTCATTGCGAAGGCACTTACTACCCCATTTTAGCCTCGCCTTTCCATGCATTGCTTGTGTGACACCGTACGTACGAACAGTTGGCTGTGTAATGGCGACGATCGACACGTAGACTGTCCCCCGCAAGAGGCCTTATTCCTCCATGTATACGGTGACCGGTCGCCAACGTCGCTCCAGTCTGGCACGATCCGGTTTCCCCCGCTGCGGCACCCCTGCAAATTCTGGTTGGAAAGGCGCCCTTAACTGGGTCGGGATGCGGCTCATGTGGATGCCACTTTTCTCATTCTCCGCATTTGGTGGTGTCCTCCTGTCCTCGAAAAATGCTGATTGTGGGAGAAACGACAAGGAAAAACATTGTTTACTTTCGCACCAGCGAGCGAATACATAAAGCCGTCATGGCTGTTCTACTAGCCTGTCAGAGCGGATCTGTGGGTTCACTCGTATGCACTTCAAGGTGCCGCACAAAAAGCGGGGCCATATCTGGCGGAATGCTTCACTCCCATCGATCTTATAGGCCACCCACGTGACCTAACACGTCTGCTTATATCAGAGCATGTGGGGGACTCCTGGGTCCCCACTGAACCAGATACTACGTCTCCTGTACCAGCTAGCAGTTATTTTTCACTTATTTGAGCTTCAGTCGCCAATATGCTACCCGAATTCTTGCAGAGTAGTTACATCCGTTACAAAGCGGATACCGATACATTTGCGACATGGCTTCTAGATACAGCTAACCAATGTGGCTATCGACCACCTCCCCTCTCTGCTACCATTTCCGCCGCGGAAAAGGGCAAACGCCAAGGCAAAAAGGATGGCTCAGTTGCAGATCCACTTTACTATAATGCAACTACGAAAGATCTGCAAAATCTCGCCGAGGTGGTTGCCAGTTCTGCTGTCACGGTACCTAAATCGGTTCTCACCATCGCGAAACGCGCCATTAAACTGAGAAAGGCGGTCACCTCCTGGTTCTTGGGCCAGGGCGACTCCACAGACAATAAGCGTCATGCTCATTTCATCACCGTGCTGGAGCAAATCTGCGAGACTCTTGAGTGGAAGACCGACCAGTCCTCGAAGCCCGACACTAAGCAGCCACCGACAACCTCTCAGGCTCAGAGTGACGACGCCGATGCTGACAGGTATTTAAACAAATTTGCTGCTCTCACCGTGGAGGAACCCGAGGATACTGCTGCGCAAACTCGACCGACGCCCGCAGAATCGAAGAAGGTCATCAAGGTGACTGTTGTTGAGGACGACAATGAGGCAGCAGACTCGTATCTTAGCCAGTTGTTCTTCAAGACCCTCTGCTTACTTCGGGACTTGAACAATATGCGAATGTTCATTTCCATAACATGGTCTGAGTATCGAGATAAGAAAATCGATCTTATGAATGCAGCTGTCGTGACTGACAGTGCTTTGCAGCTTGCTCGAGATCTTGTGCAGGAGGTGGAGGATGACTGGCGCACTTCTCTTAAAGGGAAAAAGGATAATGTCCAGAACATTGTCTACAACCTTGCTGCATTTACCCGCGGCATTTACGCGTCGGCATCCACCGAGACTGGCCTGCCATATAACGAGAAAATGGCTGATATAGCCGACTGGTGCTATGTGCCAACTAAGGTCCTGCTTGAGTCCTTTGCAGATGTTCTCCAGGTCAATCATCATCCAGTCTTTAAGAAAGGCTACTTCGGCACCTACAATCCGAAAGCGGACAGAGAGCAGATGTCTCTGAGTCAGAAATTCAACGAAGACAAAATCATCCTTCTTTCGATTTTGCCAGAGTTTTGCATGGTCGATAAATTCAAAATCCAGATGCCTACTGACGACGCGATAACTCGAGGCCTTGCTGAGTTTGCCAAGACCAAAAGGGTTACTCTGTGGCTTTGCTTCGCCTCCCAGATCTTCCTCGACGTTCATCATATCATGCGACACAGCACCATGGGTGCATTTGGAGACCTCCGAATGTCTGGACTTCGTATTCAGAAGACTATCGATGACTACCTGCAGTTGTCAAGAACACACCCCCAGCCCAAATTTTGGCCAAAAGAGGGTGACAAAGAGATGCAAAATATAGGGTCAACAGTGAAGTCATGGATCATACAAGATCTGTTCCTAGATATTCGAGCCCGGTCTAAACTCGACGGAATTAGCTCTCCACATGAAAAACATGCACTCTTCTCGCAGCACGCCATCCTCTGTGGCTTGATTCTGTTCAACCTCAATGTTCGAATGCAGTTCGTTGGCCAGCAGCTCGTCACCCAATGGTACGACGTCCAACAACTCGCCTTCTTGCACAACCTCGTCATAAATTCTCCAACACACAAAGACCTGAGATGGCCTGATATGGAAGCTTTTATCAAGATCCATGGCGAGTCTCATATTTTCATCGGTTCGCGGCCAAAGGACCTTGATGAATCGCTGAACAGGCTGGAGTTGGCCACAGGCATATCATCTCCTGCCAATTTTGCCCGCAATTCCCGGAGCAAAAGATTCCATAAGCCCAACGGCAAGAATCCCCGCTTGCTCAAGCCCACCACTGCAGTCGCGAACTTGTTTTTCGCCCAGTACGTTGGTCACGAGGAAGACGCTGGGATTTCAAGCATTGACAGGATCTTGGACGAGCTTTCGCAGAAATCGAAGCTTGGATCTTCCAACAAGGAGCTTGAGGGAGCCTATCCGGAACTCATCATCGCCCGAAAGTGGTCTAATACGCAAAACATCGACACGCTTCAGCTTCTCGCTTTCCTGAAGAGCAAGCTATTCGAAGAGGAGCCTATTTTGATGTACAACTACTTTGGCATGCACAAACGCTCTGTCGAGTTACTCAGGCTGATCCGAGACAAGGAGCACCATAGATTTGTTCAATATTTCACGCCGGCGTACATGCCTGATGAGTCCTTCATCTCAAACATAGTCATTCTCATCCACCACGTTGCACGAGGCTCGGCCCAATGTGCACGTGCAATGGAACTTGCAATTGGCGGAAGGGAGGTAGGGAGTCGGATTGTCACGAGCGCTGGCGACGTGATGCGGGAATACTTGAAGAAGAATGGAGATGTGGCATGTAAAGAGCTGAGAGTGTTCTGCAAGAACAAAAAGCCAATCCAAGATGATGTTGCTTATGATAAGGGCAAATCGGACGACTTGGCATATCCTTGCGTCAGCCTTGAGGACGTTCTCGGTCCCAAGGGTGTGGCCTCTGTCATGACTGGGATACCTATGGCTTAGGCGTGTGGGCCTGATGCCGGCTTGATGCCGACAACAGCCCGGGCGGGCGCAAACTCTGCTTCATTTTCTACTAGTGATGCTTCCGTGGCAGACTCTACTCTCATTGGGACTCTCGTCAGAACAGCAGAGTTATAGTCAGTGGAAAGAACAACTCACCGATTATTCAGCTTAATCCGTCAAATTCGTTTGCGGATTCAAGGCTCATTAGGCCTAGATGTCGAGAGTAATATTGGTCTTCTTGGATCTTCATGCTAAGTGAGCCAGGGAAATGCGGGCGGAGCGATGCCACATGGCACTCCGCTAAGGTAAGATCTGAAAGAGAAAGTCTCCACGCTGCGATTGGTTTAAGATCGGCGCTTGCGCTTATGCATGATTGCACCATGGATCCCCATACCGCCAATTGGTAGGCTTAAACGGCCTATTGGTGCCTCAAGTGACGGAACAGGACAATCGGAAAATTCGACAAGAGCCACAGCCAAATACCTGTGACTCAGACCTTAGACGTATGGTTCGAGTGCGGTAAAGGTTGGCTCTGCAAGGACTCGGCTTTTATACATAGACCCATCGAAGATGAACGTCGTAATGTTCACATGCATCTGTTGTAGACTCTCCCCATCTGTGATTTTCGGCCACCTAGGATTCCTGCCGTGTGGCCTGCTCCCAACCGAGCGAGCTATCCGGCCCTTTTGCCAGACATCCGTAGTGGCTGGGGACAAAAAGCACATTTGCTTCTATCAGTGGATTCAGGTTATTGTACACGCAATCGCTTCGAATCCCTCGCTTCACTACTAAACAGCGATCTCTTGATGCCGGTCACGCGTTTTCCCGCCGGTCGACGATCCAGAGTGGAGCGATGGAAGTCAATGATCAGAGCTCGCCTCAGTTCAGAATTCCAGAGAATATTATCCGGCCGGAGGTCTTGATGCACAACTCCCAAGGCACGAATTTCGTTTTTTGACCTCGAAATTTCACGCCACAAGGCCGGTGCATGCTTGAGCCTGCTTGTACTCTCCCCGCCCCAGCCCATGAATAACATGTGTCGGATCTCTCCAGCTCCATGCAGGAAATAGATTTTGGCAAGATCAATTGCTCCAAGGAAAACAGGGACCGCAGACCCCTGCGCTTTTCGAAGGACGTTGTAGACGTCAGCCTCATGGGACACTTCCTTCCACAGGCGCGAGGTGGTTCCCTTTCCGACTATGGTATAACCGTAAATAGCACAAGTGATCTTAAATGGCGCCCCGTACGCCCCGCAGTTACCGAATGGCGTGCAGTTGTGGTCGAGGTCTTCATCGAGCTGACGCTTGAGGAGATCTACCAAATGCCCTGCAGTGACAAGGTGCCGATTGCCATTTTGGCCTCGTCGGTGCAGTGCTACATTTGGGCAGTTAGCGTCCAAGGGAGCATCCCGCTGGAGACCGAGCAGACATCGTTGTGTGCAAAACGGCACCATATGGTGCTGACGTTGGCCTCTGTCAGCATCATTACTAGATTGGCGGTTTGACCGCTGCGTAGGTGGAGAGGATGCGACCTGGCTGATGCCCCGCTTCCGTGCTGGTGCTCCTTGATTTGGATCAGGTTCTGGTGAATCTTCTCGTTGGCTTCGGTTCACCATATCCGACGGCGAACAACCTGGCCGGGATCGAGTGGAGATTCGACGACCTGTTCCCGGATGGGAATCCAGAGGTGATGACGGTAGATAATCAGAGCTGGCATAATCGGAACTTGTAGCCTGGGAGCCTGTATATCCAGAATTCGGAGGCGTTCTTTGGAGTTCTTCTTCAGGGATCTGTGCGCGTGTATGGTCAAAACTTGTCTTCCATATATGTAATCCCGCCCGTGCGCGGTTTCGCCACTCCTGGTCTCGCACAGGTAAACTAAAGCTCATTAAGCAAAGGCACAACACCCTCGCAATGGCGGTGGTAGGTTTCTGGAAACTCTGGTCGTCCTCTGCATTCACATCCATGTTGGGCTCACAGAGGTAGTAGCAGAGTGTACTCGGATCATCGTACGGGATATGGAGGAGAACCTGCGCTAGTCCGTTTGTCAGGTAGGAGCTTGCAAGGCCTTCTTGAATCATCACATGGTATTCCTGAACCAGCGCTGCACCCACTAACCGCTCTGCATTGTGTTTCAACCTCGCTGCCTCGTCTACCGGGATGCTGTTTGGCTTTACCACTGTTTCCCAGAAATCCATCGGCCGAAGCCCAACTCGCAGATTTTCGACGGAGAGCTTATGAGGCGGCTTATACTCGACCGTGGTGAGGAGGGTAGTGTTGTCGTCGTCGATTCGATGGATACAGAACTGGTCAGGCCGGGACCGGTGTGGGTTAGCTGGTTTGTCTTCCGATAGATCAACTTCGGCTTCATCTAGGGCGTTCGCGTGATTGTCGAAACGGACTCCGTTGCCCAGTCGAAAGCGCTGCCGAGCCTCAGGAATTTTGCATAGCTCCCCAATCACATCATGGACGTGGTCTTCCACGGCGAATCGCTCGTAACTTTCCAAATCTTGTTCACTGCTGAGAGGTCGACGGCTAAACCGACGACTAAGGCCTTCCAGCTCCGCCAAGGGCGAAAATAACCGGGGTGAATCTTGCTGTGAAGGCTGCAGGTAACCACAAACCGCGTCGTAGATTGCTTGTTGCCTAGCTGGACAGTCCTCCCAAAGACGAAGACGTGTGGGACAATATTTTCCAGTTGGCGGTGGTATGGTCCCTCGTGTGGACCGAGATGGGGTTTCAACTTTCAGGGATGTCGAGAGAAGGGTGTGGCAGGCGCGGATAAATTCACTGAACGTGGTGTGCTGGTTGCGGCGCTTTTCCCTCAGGAAGAGAGCTTTATAATCTGGTGAGTCGGACTCTGACATGAGCGCCCTTTTGAATCAGGAAGGGAGAGGAAGAACAGCGTTGTTCAGAATCTGTGAGCTGTGCTGGCATTCAACTGTCTGAGAGGCAATATGGTCGCAGGGGAGAACTGGAGCCTAGGTGCTCAGACAGGCACGTGATGTAGATGCCTGAGCGCCAAGTAGATCCGGCCGTCACAGGAATAGATTCCGGACCAGCCGAGTGAATCCATGTGCGGGGAATCAACCTTCTTAAAGACAATCACTTGCCTGAATATTCTCACATTCCCATTAGAATGTTATGCCTTGACGTATACTAAAGTTCTGACCTTTTCTTTTCCCCTTTGCTTAATTAATCCAGCAAAAGTCCTAGGACCAATCGGTTAAAAGGGTTAAATAACCACCTAAGGCTGCAGCAATGTCAGGTGACGAAAGTTGAGGACTCTCCTCCCGCTACGAGCTTGCCGGGGAAGGCGATTCTGCAACGACCCTTGCGACTCAAATGGTTGTAAGAAGTGTTTCGGAAGTTCTGGAGCCTGTTGGTTCTCAAGAGAGAAAGGTATTGGGATCGATCAAGAAACAGACGCCTATGGTCAAATCTGTTCCTGATCTCTCCGAGTCTCTGGACACAGTAATTCTCGGTTCTGCCTACCAAACTATCGTAATGACACTGTGGCTATTCTCAACGTTAAGGAGGGAGAAAAGAAGCTTCCATGACTAGGTGTAGCATTATTCTTAGACAGGGGAAGGAGTCAGATTTTCTGTGTATTTCGCTAGCTGAACAGAAACATGTCTTGCGCGGATCCTATTAGCCAGATCCTCAACTCTTCGAGAGCGTCGAGGTCATTCTTCTCCAATGCAGTATCGGTGTGAGGGTCATGCCATTGATATGTTCTTTTAGTTTCCGTATCGCGCAATGACTCCCCAACCTTGCGGCAGCTGTCAAAATCGATAAGGATAGGGGTGCCGTACTCGTCAAACATTATGTTCGTGGGGTTGATATCGTTGTGGACGAGGCCAAGTGAATGAAGATGTTTAATGCCCTGAAAAATACCATCCAGGCTCGCTATAATCGCCTCGTCGACATGCTCCCGTCCACTGGAGCGGAAGCGGTCCTTGCTCAAGCCCTGGGGGTTGACCTTTTCGAGTAAGGTTGAATTATACCGCTTGAAACACAGGCCTGAGACCCGCCCGTGAGTTTCCTGACAGCCGTAGTAGGAGGCAATGTTTGGGTGTGGATTACTCCGCAGGGTCTCACAGACGGCAACTTCGCGGAGGATTCGTTTTTCGAGGTCAGACCCATCGGCAAACGAGAGCAGACTCGGCTTCTTGATATATATTACTGACCAAGTATTGCTAATCTCTGGTCCTCTGTCTTCGGTCTGGATTTGACGAACTTCGTCAAGTTGCTCCAAAGTCTCCGGGGCCTGATGTCGGTTTTTCCATTTCCCGTAGTAGAAAGCACCGTCCTGGCGTACAAAGTACTTCACGTACGAGAACTCCATTTTGCCGTCGCTCTTCTTGAAGGCTTCATTTGCTTTTAAAATCTCCATATTTTAACCTCAGTTATCTGAGACAAGAATCTCTCTGAAAAAGGACGAGCAAAGTTCGAAGATAACGCACATTAAAGAGAAAGACTAATATGAGACGGAGCTGGCTCATGCGGCCGATTTAATATTCATTCCCCGGTCGATTTTGGGTGGGGCTTACACATCAGCAATTGGCGGTGAGCAAGAAGCTTATCACTCTCGCAAAGCTCTTCTATTTTCGTACCAGCATCGCATCAGATTTTGGGTGCTTGACCGTTGGTCGAGCCATCAAATCCGGATGCTGATTGGCTCAATCTGCTAGCTGACATAGGACATGGCTGGTATAATGTATGTAACGAATGCACGAGAGATGAAGGCCTGATTGGTCGATCTTACACTGCTCTTTTGATCCTCAAATCATAGCGTCATGAGATGTTTCTCGCCATAAAGTACTTCCAGTTTCAGAAAAAAACTATCTCATGATTCTTGGTAAGAAATTTCGCAACTGCGGTGGAAATACACCCCGCTCAGTGTGCCTTTCGTACAACAAAATTCCTCGTGTTGAGATTTATCCCTTTGGACGTTGTCATCTCCTGAAAACCGCCTGACTCCATGATTGTCTGCCCTTTCCTCCGGTTGTACTGGTTTGGCACGTCATTTCTTGCCGCCGTAATTAATTGAATCAGGGCAGTCTTTATCTCCACAATCGAAAGTCTTCACTGGTGTGCCATTGCTCACGGAGGACCAGTGGCAGTGATTGACAATCTCCATTGGTGGACGAATGGCCATCTAGCAAGCATTTAGTGTCTGATATTTCCAAGTCATGCTGCTCATATTACCTTCGAAATGTTCCAGCCAACAAGTCAGCTCCGACAGAAATGTGCTTCTATGACCGCGCCGGTAGGAGATGTACGAAATAAAAGCAGGACGAGGATATACCAGATGGTAGCGAGTGTTTGATAGAGCTCAATTGTAGGGAGCAGGTCAGGGCAATGGAAAGAATGGAAAACGAATCGTGGAAGAAATCTGGCAAGGAATCTACGCTGTTTATATAGCTCCTAGTTTATCTTCGCCATTATATTGAGTCTTTCAGAGAGGAAATGGTGGTATAGCTCAGTCTCGGCTGTACACCATTACAAGATTACCATTCAGTTATTAAACGCACAGCAGCTCCAATCAGTGCGCGTAAAGGATAGCGCTGGCTGTATTGTTTGATGACCTCTTGACCTGTTCCAAGCTCGGGATTTGAGAAACCTGGAGGCCATGCATAATTCCCCGCCCAATCTGACCGCTCTGCCCTTCGGCACGGACCTTGATCTGCAGTGTAGTGATGTGCCTGACGGGGCTAGCTCAGCCCTGCAATCGATTGGAAGGCCTCCGATTTGAAACAAAGTCTAGACTCTGAGCTAGTTCGTTTGTTCCGTTCCGTTCCGTCCCTCCCGGTTGTCTCCCACCATCTTCCCTCCATCTTCCCTCCATCTTTCTTCCCTCCATCTTCCCTCCATCTTCCCTCCATCTTTCTTCCCTCCATCTTCCCTCCATCTTCCCTCCATCTTTCTTCCCTCCATCTTCCCTCCATCTTCCCTCCATCTT
>JAABUG020115414.1:10556-30060 GCA_011319215.2 Scortechinia acanthostroma
ATCTTCCCTCCATCTTCCCTCCATCTTCCCTCCATCTTCCCTCCATCTTCCCTCCATCTTCCCTCCATCTTCCCTCCATCTTCCCTCCCTCTTCCCTCCATCTTCCCTCCATCTTCCCTCCATCTTCCCTCCATCTTTCTTCCCTCCATCTTCTGAGTGTATAGTTTAGACTGGCTCAGCACCGTAACGACGCCTATCGCCCTGACATCCGCGTTAAGCGGCAGAATTTGTGGAAGGAACTGTATTGCGAATCGAGTGGTCTACTATGTCGGCTGCTTTCCATGATCTCATTAGACGTACCTCATGGTCGGCGACACCGTCGTGTTTCTGTGACATCGATGAGTGGCCGGAGGGGCTCCCTGCTCTGCCCCCAACTTCATCACCGAAATGGGCAATGAGAAGCGCTCCAGGAGCACATCATGGTCTATAAAAACGCCAGCCTTGTCCCAGATACTCACCGCAATTTGGCACAGACCAACTCTGGCTTCATTGACCCACGCCTCTTAGACAATAGCTGAATGGTTTACTCGACATGGCTTGGTATGAAGTCTTCGCGCAATGGATATACTGGTGCTGTCAGTGCATATGGCCCTTCGACGACAGCAGGAGGGACGGACGAAACGAAGACGACCTAACTTCGTTAACCGATAAAATGCCCGTTTTTGAAGATAAGATTATTGTGAGTACTGTCCGTGAGGTAGCTCCCAGCTTTCTAATCTTTTGGCAGAACACCTCTGTCAGATATGTCAATGGAGAGATCGCGGCATATGTCGTCCAGATCGAGTATCTCGATACAGTCTCCTCTGCTAGGGACTCTTATTGGAACAGCATTGTGGATACCAAACCGGGTGACTTCTGCTCCCATAGTATTTCGGATCAGAGCACAATTGCCGAAGAAAACGAGGCGAAGGCGCTGGAAGGACCTGGGCCCTTTGCTGTTCGTCCTTCGTATATTGGATCCACTGGCAAACGCACGGTCGACTTCTTCTACAAGGTCTCTCTACCACTGGATGATCTTGAGATGAGAGGCAAGGAATCGCGTGTTCCGGAGTCTAGCGAAGATCTGATTGAGGCTCTTTTTCACTATCAAGGGGCTGATATTTGGGTATATGTTCCTTATTCGTACGCTAAGGCTCGAACGGTCTCAAGCGGTCCCCACTGAGTGATCTGACTCTTCCGTTGCTGTTATTTGCTTTTACTGGTGCTTGCCCTGCTTGCTTGATGTTATCATGGTATTATACGAAACCGATAGTCCTATCTCCATAATAGAGTATGTCACAAACTGCTTTCATCCCTGGCAAGAACATAAATAGTGTCAATCCGTTGAGAAAAGGAGGCATGAAATCCACGTCATTCAAGCAATGGTTCCCTTCGTATACGTTATTCTTGGTATATGGATGGGAACTTTTCTTGTCTTAGTTGCCCTGAACGTCCGCTTTAAGAAGAAGCGCATTGCTGATACTGAGTCTTCTGCTGCCTTCACTCATCTTCATCAAGCGTAACATGGATTCTGTATGTCCCCTCTGGGCATAATTATGGCCCCCAGTTACTAATATATTAGATGGAAACTAGGAAGCGGCAAAATACAGGGGCAGGAAGGGAAGGACTCATTCCAAGAAAGAAGGACAAAGAAGAACACGAGAGCGTAAGGAGTAGCAATCGTCATTGGCGTCCACTAGCTGATGGGTTACAGCAAGAAACAGGCATTCATACGCCCCAAGACAATGACCGTGCTGTCGAGAGGCCATCATTAATCTACAGGAGGGCTGGAGAAGCGCCGAAACATGATTGGGACAAGAAGTCACCCGGTTTGCGCCTTAGGCGGCCCTGCTGTAGCTGTAGGACGGAAGTACCGGTAGGCCTAGTCTGTCGTCTTTGTCACCACGAGTCTTGTCCTGAGTGCTTGTACATGCAAGAGTGAGATTACGGATGTTGATCAGACACACGGGCCCTTATACTAGGACTGGTTACCAGAATAGACTTGACCTTAGTGGTGGCGTTTGGTACTTTGTTATAGCTGAGGGGAGAGGAAAGTTGCTACTTTCAAGTGCTCCAGAAAGAGACTCATCCGACTACTGCTGCTGGGAGGGAAGATACTCCATTCTTAGCGAGGGCCTGCAGGGTTTCGCGTTCATGTAATCATACCAGCCATGATACACAATCCATATCGCATTAGATGTGGAAAGTAGGACAGAGAACTCATGTACCTTACTACTTCGCACTAGCAGAGCAGAGGAAGATATGCTACCCCACAAGCGCCCCTGCATGACTTCCCTGTCTGCAGCTTGTCGTGCGTGTACCATTGTCGTGCACCACGAGTCATAGGCAATACTAGTCCGGCACACTCTTTGCCTCCAACCCGTCCTTAAAAAAAGTGCCCTCGTTTGTCCCAAAAAGAATTAATATGAGTAGTCTGCAGCAGCCTGACAAGGGTGGGGGGTATGAGGAGCAGAAAAACGCATACAGCACCCAGCACTACAATTGATGCAGTTATTTAAGACTTCATCCCCACCTTTGTATTAACAAACCACTAGGACATATGTCGCCATTCGTCCTATTGTCTTTCCAGTGCATCTACGGAAGCACTTCATCTTCAAGGTCGTTCATCCGTGAGATCTCTTATACTTCTCATCTGACTCTTTTTTTATTGAATTCTCGTACGGCTTCCCTCATACACTAGAGCCAATTCGCGACATGGCCGCCAACAACTCTCGCAGTCGGGTCCCATCCACTAAAAGGTCTTCCCATGAAAATCAATTCATTGGATGGGAGAATATAGTAAGAAGGCTTCCAACTCCTGGCACCTCTGATCAGTAACAGCTAATGAACGTTGCGATCCTCATCTTCTCCAGGCTGTTGTCTTCCAGGACAAGGACGGTGCGATCAAGGCCACTGGAGCTGGTTTATTTAAAGACACTCGTTCCTGGTTCACCCAAGATTTTCGCGAAAGATTCCAAGATGTTCTACCCTCAGGTCAACCCACCCAATTGTCTTCTGGCCGTCCAGTCAAACGCTGCAGGGCCTCTGTCGATAATCCGGACAAGCGAAAAGCCGCCGTTGAGGTCCTATCTGACTACAGTAACACTCAGCAGGCAACAGTTCAGTACTGGCAGATCTTTACCAGCTGCCCCCAAAACGACTGGCGCGTTATTGGTGAAGCTTGGATTGAACTTATTGAACCCGACAAGAGACGCTTATATCCCTATTCTAGAGGTGACGATGCAAAGCCAAAGTGGTGGCCACGTAGACTCCGACACGAAACACCACATCATCTTTTGACTAATGGTGGGTCACCATTATTATCTGCTAGCCAACCCAGCTAATTTTTTAATAGAGCGGATCATTCTCTTGATCCATATTCTCCGCATGTCTGGGAAAGGACAAATTACATGTGCTAAGTTGCTGGAGGCCGCAGAGCAGAAAGCCGAAGCTGGGAAGATAACGGAAAGGGCACTAACGGTCCTAGAAGAGATCATCGCAATTCGAAAGAATGAAGAGGAAGTAGAAACGCAACGCAACCATGGTGAGTACCAAGTCGAAGGATCTCGATAGATGTACTAATTCTTTCAGATGGCATTACAGCTACCGGAGCGCCAGACGAGGAGCCGAATTGGGAGCTCCTCCATGTTTCTTGGTTAGCTAGCAAGGATGGACGAGGGAGATCTCCAGTGAGAAGCCCAGAAGACCAAATCGAAGAGATCTCTCCGACTAGTCCTTCGGTAGAACCCTCGTCGGGCTTTACACCCAGCTCCCATCCTTCCACATCTGAAGCGCCAGCCAAACCAATGTACTATCGTGGAAGCCCAGAAGAACAAATCGAAACAACATCTCCGACTAGTCCTTCAGTAAGATCTTCGCCGAGGCTTACACCTAGCCTCTATCCTTCTACATCTGAAGCATCAGCCAACCTAATGTACTATCATGGCGAGTATCACACGCCATATCCGGTGGCTCAATCTATCAACTTCGGAGCCAGGCAAGACTGCTCTTCTCACCCTTATACCCATTATGCTGATTATCTTCCATCTTATAGCATTACGAAGGCCCCTTCAACCGGGCTCTACACGAACAAACAGCACCAAGTTCCATCTCCTGAACACGCAATTCACTGGCTGCAATCAACTCAACCTATACAGTTGGCATACCACTCCTGCCGCTCCTGCCACTGCACTCTCATGGCTCAACATAGCGGCTTTGGCCCAGTCAATTCTACAGCCCCAAGTCCAAGTTGGTCCCAGCAGATGCTTCCGTCAAACCCAGAATCTTCTACACATACCACTCCTTGCGGCCTTCCTCAGCAATCATGGTCAAACGGGAACAATAATGCCAGTAATAACTGGGACACCTTTTCAGGGTATTGGAACCATCAGCGCTTCCCACAAAATTACACTGGCTTCATATAGCGCATGTTTCCGATTTTGATCCTTCCCTGCCTCCGACGGTTGAAGTGTCTCTGGACCTCATGATCTTTCGCTGGGCCTATCCTTGGAGGGCACACTGTGTCTGTTCAGCAATCCTTGGAAAGTCGCTTCACTGCATGCGCTACCGGAAGCGTTGCGTGCTGATCCGCAAGCGGTTTGGGTGTTTCTGAAGTTGTCGATCATGGCGTCGACGTTGGGATTATTGCACCATCAATCCTTTCTTTGCCTCGCAAGAGTCCCCTGTTGGCATGTCCTTTTATTGTGTACTTAGTGTGCGTTGACTGGCTCTGATTCTGGATGTTCATGCTTGCTGTTCACTTCAATACTACGAGCTTCTGCTTTGCCTGATTGCCTGTGCGTTGCTCTCGCCGGCGTTTGGCATTTAAGGTGCGAGGGCGAAGTGTCCGTTTCGATATCCTGGGATACTGAAACGCATACTTCGCCCCCGCCGCTCGAATGGCAGCCAACAATGAGATCAACGCGATGTATTGTCTTGCAACAACAGAGACAAATAACCCTTATTCTATAAATGTTTTAGAGATATTGAAGGGCTTTTGGATTATTATGCTTAGGAATTGCAGCAGTTTAGGGAATTTACTGCAGGATTTCTCCCATCATCTGGGTGAGCAAAGCCGCAGCATATTTCGTGCTATCATTCTATAGTAAGCCGAGCCCAGTATATATAGACGGCAAAGACCCTCGGGAGAGGTACAGTGGAGACGAGGACTCCTCGAAAAATTGCGAGACTACATTGGGACTCACTGGGAGCGACTCACGTGATAATTATGTCAGGGCGTATGGGTCACACGTGATGGAGTGGGAACTTTGCGAAATCGTAAAACACAAGAGAGGATCGCCCCTCCTCCATCAGGAACTTTCGTTCTCTGTTGCACACCTCCTTTGTAGCAATTCCGCTTACCCTGAATATTCATATGCTCTCTTTACAAAAAGCCAAGAAGGAGTAAAAGATCAAGAGGTAGATAACTTCTGCTGGTCGTCTACTAGGCACGGAATTTCTAGAAGCTGCCTTGGTGCCCAATTGCTCTAAGGGAGGCGATCACATGAACAAGGAGCTTGTTGCCCCCGCGTAGACCCCCAGAAGCAATGCCGGGCACGAAGGGGATGATGAGCTTTTTCAAGGACCTTGAAAGGTCTCTTTACCATGCTCATCGCCTTCGCTCCCAATCTTGTACTTGAGGAACCTCGGAGCAAGTTCTTGAAAAGTCGCTAATCTCAGCTTCGGGCCGATAAAAGTAATGATGTCGCTAGTCCAGAATCTGAACCCGTCAACATATACGTCGCTTGTTCTTCTCGCTCGTTTAAGGGCAGCTCTTTCCGACATAAACACGCTGACTTTTCCACTTCCCTTTGCGGCGCATGAGTATGAACAGCAAGTCTTGATTAAAAACGTACTAAGATGGGGTGTGCCTATTCCTGTCTCGGGCGACCTTTAATAAGCCCGAGTTGGATTTTTGCGATGATGAATCCGAAATTTGAGTTGGGTGGCCGCGACAAGGCAAATCTCTCATTTGAAGCAATCTGAAGCATCGCTGTCCAACGTGGGGTTAATGTCCATCTGACACGTGATAAAGAGGGGCGCTCCCATCAATTTCTGTTATCCCTCCTGACGGAGCTGCTCAATTTGCACTACGTTAAGGCGCAGACTTAAAGCCTCACGAAACGACCATGACTCTACTATTATTGTTCACCTTGACTGGAGAATTGTTTTATTCTATCATACTCTAAGCGTGAGTGATGTCATAGCCTAACTCTTCCTTCGCGGCTGAAATAGACAATGAAGATTGAAAGTCATCGCGGGGTCCGTCCTTGATAGGAATTTTATCCGAGCCTGTTTGCCTTAATGGTGAGATTCCACCAAGAACTACGCATACAAGGTTCTAATTTGCCCCAGGCTTTTGAGGCGAAACCTCTTGACCATGCTGTGGATTTTGACAGCGTTCCTGACAACCGTGTTACGATGATTGTTGGCAAGAATCAAATGGTCTTTTGGAAGGGTTGCAATGTTACAGTATATGAAATGGACAGCGAGGGGAGGCAACAAATAAGGTATTTGGAAGGTGTGCCTGATGGCCAAGGGATTGTTGGAACAGGGGTTAAGTTATATATTACTAAAGGCAAAGTCAAAGAGGAATGAGAAGTAGTGGGATTCAGGCATAGAGTTTGCGGCTGATCTCGATACCGCGATTCAGGTCAAGGGACAGATTAACAATCGCACCTTGCCTTGTTACAATCATTGACACGCATTCTGTTAATGCCTTTCCTTGCTCCAATTCCTTCCTTCGTAAAGGACTAATCCTGATTGCCTCGTGGATTTCTGCGCCGAAGACCTTGATAATAGCCTCTTCCTTGACGCCTTTCATCGTCGATTCAGAATTCGGAACAATCAGTGTTGGCCCCTCGTCGAAGGTGATACGTCGGAGTGACTCAGCTGGGCTAATTCTCGCATTAAACAAAGCCATAGCAAGATAATCTACTCCCAGCATACATATGTCTAGACTAATTAGACAATTGACAAGTCCTCCCCAAAGCGGAAAAGCCGTCGTCACAGCGGCTTTCCAGATGGTTTCTCCATTGACCTGGGTCGGAATCCTTGAGATTATATCACGAATGTGATCGTTGAAAACTGTGGCGATTCCTTCCAGAGAAGCGTGCTCATAAGTTTCCCCGTCAATAGTAGATTGACCGTGGGGCGTAGGCAAGATTGGTTGATCTTCCTCTTCTTCCACTTCGGGTATTCGGCGGGAACTAGCGATTCCCTTCAGAACCTTGGAGCCCAGCAACGGGCCATTGCGCTCACTTGCAAGCTTGTCGAGAAGTGCAACGCGTTGAGAATTGTTCATGCTGGTAATATTGTCTTTCCCCACGCCAACAACGCAAAGGAGAACGCCAGCTGCACCGTTAGGGCGACATTTCAACTGCACGGAGTCCAGGAAGCTCCGAAATTTTTGATCCTTTGCAGAATCGCCTGTTTGAGACAGCGACGCAACTGCTAGGGCGACGGCACGCTCATCTTTTCCGTGCCTTAAGGTTTGAGAGTCAATAATCGTCCTTGCGGCTTCCTCGATTTTGCTCCAGGCGCCACCGAAACTGATTGGTCTGCGGGGAGGTCTTTTTCTATTTAATTCCCGCCTCATTTTGAATGCGGACGTTGGAGATGGAGGGAAGATGGAGGGAAGATGGAGGGAAGATGGAGGGAAGATGGAGGGAAGATGGAGGTTAAAAATCTCCGGAGGTAAGACGGCGGTAAGGTGTTCGGGGGGCCTATACCTTGTCAGCTATTCAGGTTAACTTATGTTTCATTCAAGTAAGCGCCTTGGGATTATTTCCCGAGGGCCTGAGGCTCTAAGCTCATCCAGAGATCAGATTGGACAGTAGACAGGCAGACTGGAGAGAAAGGCATCAGTTCACGTGAATCCATCTGCAAACCCCGCTTTGTTACGTTACAGCGTTGGTCCAAATTAACCGACTGCGACATCTTGTGCATTAGTGGAAGCGCCCACTACGCGCGTCAGGCTGAACGCTTTTGTGGCCTGCATTTCTACAGAGTACATCTGCGTATCTTTGTTGTATCCAATCATTCCTAGTTCAAAATAGCAAGAGGACATCCTTCTTGTGAGCAGGAGGACACCTGGAATCCATCCAAATGGCACACTGCGCGTGGACAGTATGTGCCGATGCGCTGAACAGCGTTCCGGGCGAGGTTGAAAGTTCCATTTGATAACACTGTTCCATCATTTACCTACGCCGTACACTTAAAGGGAATAAGGATTCCACATATTTTTGAATACCGTATTTCCCATTTCCCTCGCCTCAGGCAAAACAACGCTCCGGTCGGTTCCCTCCATAGTTGTGGTCTTGAACTCTTCCAGAAAGTGAGTTAATTTATCCCACAAGATATCACGATCCTCTGGTGAACCTTCATTAACATGCCGTCGAAATTGTTTACAAGCCAACGGAAGCCATGAGCCATAGTTCTAGCAGGTCCGGGTTTTGCTCCAATCGAGAATGCGGCCATCCCAACGGCATCCACAAATACGAGACCTGTCGTGAACCCGACTGTCGCAAGCAGTGGAAAAGATGTACTGTTCCTGGTGATTGCAACGGGCTCTACTACAGGATCTGCAAGATCTGTCGTGCTCACCCAGGAGGCATCCCGCCAGATTGGGTTAATACCAGCAATATTCCAAAAGAGACTTCGTGAATTTGATTCATCGCATCACTTTGGGTAGAAAGCAGAGACGGCGGCGACCATGTATGCATAGGAACATGTAAGACGAAATCATACATTTGTGCGGTTAGAATATCTCTACTCAAGATGTATGGACGTGTATATGCGACATGATATAAGTTTGGGTTGGGTCAACCAACAGCATTGAGCCAGGATTCAAGCCGGTCCGCGGGTTTGTGGATCGGTCCTGGCAAGTCACGGACATCTGTCTCATCAGTACCTATACCACTTTCGTCTTCTTCCCATATTTCCCTCAGCCAGTCGTCTTGATAAATGCTCTCGGGGGGTAGGCCCTCACCACCGACAGAGAACCATCGAAATATATCCAATGACGCTTCCCGTGATGCCATCTGGTCAAGATTAGTCTTCTCAAAGTCCCTCTGTGCCTTGATGTCGAAAATGTCCGAAAAATATCCAGACATGGCTAGCGTCGGTTGTTCCGCAAAGCCGCGGTCCTGGATCCTAGTGCCATCTTCTAAGTGCCACTCCCAATAATCATATTTGTATTCATGTCGAGGGCACTTCAAGTGTGCCAAGACACGGAGAGCACAATCTTTTATGAGAGATGCCCCACAAGGTGGCCAAGGTGTGGTAGGTCTGTACACGTAACACAGATTATCTTCCTCAGTTGAAGGGAGGTGCATTAATCGCCAAACATCTGCTCTCAAGATATATTGGGGGTTGTCGCAAGTGTATGGGCCTGAGCCTGGAAGATCCATGAAGCTTTGCGGACATCCAGTCCAAGGAAAGGCGAGCGGATCGAGAGGAGGCCGGCCTCCTCTTACTCTGTGGAGTATTTCTGGGCCTAAACCGCTTGCGACAGCTCCAATCCAGAATGCACTGAAATTCGGCTGGCGGATTGCACCAATAAAGGCAAGGAGTCCCGGATCACTCCCTGCTATGGTAGAAGGCCGACCTAGGACCTCGTTGAGGACAGGATGTAGCCAGGGACTAACAAGGTTGCAAGGAATATCATGCTCCCAAAACGCCCCGCAGAAAGTTGACATCATCACTTCAGGGCTGCAACTCAGAGTCATGTAGTAAGGCAGGTCTTCCTTTAGGCTCATCCAGACGGGTGGTACGACATCGATAGGAGTATTGGGGTTTTTAGCATCCGTTGCTCTTAGAGGCGGTAGATTGACAGATGAACCATAATACTTATGCGTGGGGATCACTAAGGCCATCGTAAGGGCAATGGAAAATTGGCTGTGCAGTCCATGCAAACGCGCAAATCCAACAAGAGCCTCGAAGGCCCTCTCTGAGGATAATGGAGTCAGGTCATATGAAGAGAAGCCCCGGTATTTAACCGAGAGACGCGTTTCACACGTGCGGGAAACTGACCACGGGGCCAAGAATTCCCTTCTGGCGGTTCGTCTCACTATGGCTTTCCACCCTTCATTTTGAGCAAGTATTGCGGACCACCATCGAGCAACGCTCTCGTCCACCTCTCCAACATCGACGATGTGAACTTTCGAGGAATATGGCAAGCCTTCATTGTTGTACCCGGCCTTGGAATCAGTGTACTGCATAGAAGCCTTCTCTCCTTGCATCTCAACCAGCTGTGCAGATAACACGTAACACCAGCCAATTGCAAGAATTCCCAGATAATTGGCCCCTGTGCTATTTTCTTCTCCGATTCCATTCCACGAACTGAAGGAGGCATCCTCAGTGAAGCTGAAAGGCGTAGCAGTTATGTTGCCAACTTGTAGCAAAGCGAGATGTGAAATTTCTTTCTCGAGTCTATCGCAGTCCTGATCTGCTGGTAGTCTCCAAGTACAGGAGCCTTCTAAGCAAAGGCTAGGCGTTGGAGAGATCCCAAAAGGGCGAACATGGAATCTTTCAGAGCGGGGTTGGAGTTTCGGAATCCTATGAAGAGCGTGGCGAGGACTTACGAACTCTCGAATCAAACCAGAACGCCGAATCTCGTAGGCTAAAGTTGCAAGCTGGTACCAGTATTTGCGGCTCTTTTCCAGCGCCTCGTTAAGTTGTTGATCCTTCAGTTGGAGAGTATTATTATCACGAATGATCTAGTACTTGGGCGTCAGTATATTTTAACTTGAGAGATGATTCTTCGCTGACCGAAGACAGTTGTGGTGGCCGGAAGTAATTGTTATATTCTCCCCTCATCGTACCCTGCATTGAAGGCGTTCTAAAAGGCGGATTTGTTTTCTCGGTGTAAGTTTTTGTACTGTTTGAGTTGAGAAATCGATGAGTTTACAAGGGGAAACAAGGGATAACAAGGGATATATATACTACTTGCGGCTTAGCTCAAAGCCGCCACTAGTTAGTTAACTTTACTTTTCGATACTAATGACTAATCAATACGTCAGCTGGAACAGGAGCCGCCCAAAAGCTAAAACCTAAGTGGATCGCGCCTACGAACCGGGCGCGTCAGCGTCGTCCTTGGAAGTTAATGCTGGAGCATTGTCAGGGTGGTAAGGCCTTCAAGCCATCCTTTACATGTAGGTGCTTGAAAACACGTACAATGGAGACAAAAGCGACTTTTACAGTTTTTGACGAACTCAGGAGATCATCCTGATCCGTGGGAAGTCCTCACGAAGAAGGAAGGGGGAGGGGAATTCCCTGAGGATGCGGGAAGTTCCCAGCTCGGGAGTTCTGCACATATCTTCCCAGCCAGGCGATGCAGGGAAATAGAACACAAGTACAAAGAGTTATCTGACTGGTCGCGTGGAGACAGGGGATTGACAACCCTTGTTGTTCACCCGGTCATCCTGGCAATTGGCCACGTCCACGACTCTTATCATTCTACAACTACATGTCGCACTATGTGGGTTCGGAGACCGGAACCAAAAAATAATAATAATAGAGGCGAATAGGCATACCATGTTAATGTACTCTATTCTTGTTGAGACTCGAGCTCCAAAATACTTGAATGGAGCCGGGGCTCCGACCTGGAAACTGGTTCGAAAATAACCTTATGACGTCCGACCAAGGTCGTTTTTCATCTCTCCTCAGCCTTAATAGAAGGTTCTTCTCTTCGGAGGACCACGTCATGCCTTTCCGAGAGGTTTCAGGAAGCGAAGTGGAATCAGCTGGCTGAGATACATAACGTGCCGGTTGCGTTACATGTTCAGACACTCTCCGATCGGATTCAGACATACAGCGTGGTAGTGCACCTTCGAACAGCCACGAAAGAAATTGTAAGCGTTCATCAACCGATACAGATGTGAAGTGAGAACGAAGCGATGAAAAAGAATTCTCGTTCGAGGCGGTTGAAGAAGAACTCCTGACCCGTTTGCACAGTTGTGGTTGTCCGTGCGACTGTTGCAACTTTCGCTTGGAGGGTTTCGACGGTTGGGCGCTGTTTGGGACCTCGAGAGGGTTGCTGGACGCACGAATGTGGGCTTCGGGGTTGTTATCATCGGCAGATACTTGTGCGTGTGACTGGTTTTGTAGCAGGCTACCTGGCCGAGAGTTTCCTTCCTGCGCTTCAGGATATGCGTTGGAGTTTCTATCCTCGCCAAGCGTTTCGCGGAGAAGTGATGGAGGTTCGGGATATTGACAGATAGTCTTCGAGATGACGGCATCGCCGTCCGCGTGAATATGCTGGCGTTCATCTTCTGTCTCCCAGGGGCCATTGTTGGCAAGGATCACCGGGTCGATCGGAATGCCATTTTGTTCGTCTGCCGGTTGGAGAAGCTCTTGCCAGCTCTCGTCCGAGCTGGATACACTAGGTGACGATATATATCTCAAGGCGTCCTCTGGAAAAAAGAGCGCATCAATTGAGGCATCAATAGCATTGTGAACTTCGCGTGACGTGGATAAATCAGGATTTGATGATGGAGCCTCTGCGTGCTGCGTGTCGGATGATGTGGCGGCCGTCGTGGCAGAGTGCAGCCTAGATGACTTCTGGGACGGAGACTGAGGGCCCCGCAAGGTGCCAGATGGGGTCACGGCACTTGCATGAACGCAAACCTCGGCTGGGGGCCGCGCCGGGAGCTGATGCTTGGGCAGTGGCAAAGCTTGTGGGACGGGGGACTGAGGAAATTTGATGGCAGGGGACTCATTGGAAGGAAGATGTAGGCATGAGCGCTTGGAGGACCTCGTGCGGAAAGGGGGAGTCCATGTCTTGAAGCTATCAGCGTGAAATACAGGCAACATATTGGAGCAAGGGGAGACTGGTATATGCAGGTGGAATGTGACTGCGCGAGGATTCGGCATGAGATGGGGATGAGTCTGGAGGAAAAGGAAATGTCCAAGTGTTGAAGGAAAGCCCCTACACTGATATCATTGGGGGTTCGATCAATTCCTTCTTATACTTTCGCTCGTCGGTGAATTGTCTCGTCGCTCCCACTGTATACATCGAGAGGAAAAGAGCCACCGAAGCAAATTCCTCCCCTTCTCAGCTACCCCTGAAGCAGCCGACGTATCGGCCTTTAGTTACATGGTCCGCCCGGAAATTGGGATGGAGCGTTCTCCACCAACCAGGTCGGCCTGCTGCCCCCAAGCCTCGCATTCCAAACCTCTCGGAGATAGAAAGCATGCCAAAGACGCGTGCGGCATTTTTGCCATTGGCCAGCAGTCGAGGTGAGAGTGTACGCTCGGCGGGTACAGAGGATAGTGGGCCAAGGATCGGCCATGGATGGCATAGGATGCGACGCTGGTTAGCTGCGCCCACAGACCAGCGGTGAGGGGTCGAAGAGAGTAATTTTCCAGCCGCCAGAAGATTCGTGCTGCCTCACCTGGCATCTCAAGTTTCTGTAGATGGAGAAGACGCAGAAATAGTGCTTCTCACTACAATCAGGAAGAAATCAAGCAGGAAAAACGAACCATCCACATTCGCTGGCCATATAACACAAGGCGCAATTCGCCTCGATCTCACGGGCCCAGCCGGCCCGACGGTGGCCACACGCGATAGGGTGCACATGGACAAGGGAGACGTGGATAGCTGAGACACCAACAGACCAATAGTTACCAATAGGTCGAGCTGTCGGCGACTCCGACGCTGAATGGGGCGAGAAAAGAGGAGATGCGGACGGCGCCATACCGGAAAGGGGCAGTGTTCGGATAACGCGGCATCCTGGGAGGGGGGCAGTGCACCGGGAGCGAGGCAGGCAGCAGGAGAAAGAGGAAGAGAAAGTGCGTCGCCTTTCGAGGGAGGGTAGACAGTGTTATATAGATCGAGCAGGAGGCATGAGGCGGCAGGCGATGGGCGCAAAAGCGGCGAGAACACGGGCGCGATCCCCAAAGCGGACACGCCAGGCCGCAAGGGGAAGTGGGACTGCGGCATGAGGCAGGCGGTGGAAAGCGGCAGACGGACGGTTCAATGAGGGCCGTTTCTGGCGCCCCGCTAACCGTGTCATCGAATACTAAATGTAGTATAAGTAATCTTAAATAGTATACTATAGGATCTATAAGGGCCAATTAGAGTGCAGTATTAGTTGTGACGGTTAGCGGGGCGCCAGAAACGGCTCCCATTGAACCGCCGCTCTGCCATCCACCACCGCCTGCTACAGATGGGCATCCTGCTGCCCTTTGTGGTATAGCGTTTACCTCTTCGGGGATAGCGCCGCGTCTCGCCGCTTTTGCCCATTTCTCCTGCCGCCTCGACACATCCCCCTCCATCTATATAAGCCGACACCTCTTCCTCAAATGACAACGCACTTCATCTTCCCCTTTTCCCTTGACCGTATCACTCGTCGGTGCTTTGATCTCTTTTCTGGGATGCCGTGTTATCCGACGATTGCCCTTTCCTGGTATAGCGCCGTCCACTCCACTCTTTTCGCACCTGCAGCTACGGAGTGGCCGACTCGTCGTCAGAACATTGAGGCCTGGTACTGTTGCTTCACTCGACTTTGAGCTATCCACTTCAATCTTCGCCGCTGTTACTGGATTACCGCAGCTTTCAAGAGTGCAGTCATTGCACTCATGACGGCTTTTCACGACGCGTACCAGCTGTCAGTAATTTACATGGTGCTTGCAAAATCCCATACCATAATACCTTCACCTCGAAATCATGGGGATCGTCTGGGTTCTTGGTTAGATCAATTGTGTGAAGACTTTTGGTGACTCCATGAAACCCGCACCTGGAACACAAATGGAGAGGAAGCTTCCTGGAAGGGTACCCTTCCTGGCTTCCATCCCGTCTACTCCACCCTGTGACGTCTCTGAACTGGTTTTTGTCTTCCCCCTCCACGGCTGCTATTCCCCCTACGAGGATCGGATCTATTTCTGTATCACTGGCTTGGTCATGGGCCAATAGCAAAAATGCCTCATCTCCTTCATTTCCGTCTTCGACCTGCGAGGCTTGGAGCTGCAATAACCGGATACGATTTGGGTTGGGGGAGGGGGGAGAAGGCGGCTGGTATCAGGCCCCAGGCGTCCCCCCTAGACGGAAATAGACACGTCAGCGGTGCTGGTAGGGATCTGTCGGTTACACGAATTCGCCTGGCTCGCTTCTTCCGAGAGGAGAAACGGAAAGGTCGACTGGACAGGCTGAGAGAGCATGTATAAGAAGACCAAAGAGCTGCCAAATTTCCAGTAATCACTTAAATCTCATGCCCTTCCCCTTCCCTCTTTCCAATTGCCTTCCGAGCACTCTATGCCCCCGAACGTTTCAACTTCCCACAATACAATATGCCCCCTATATTTCAGGTGAACAACTTCAAGCCATGGGCTCCTCCCCATGGGAAGCCATTCCCCCCTCCCAAACCACCCAATTCACGCTCCCAAAGAACCAGCAACTCCCCTTGTTCTGAGCCTTGTCCTGAGTCCCTTCCAAGCACTTTGCCCATTCCACAGCATCACCTTCCTGTGCGGCCACCAGCCGAGGTCTGCATGCATTTGAGTACGAAAACTCAACCGTATGCACCCCTTAGCCCACGAAATCACACAGGGGAGATACCTATACCACCACTAAATACACTAAGATTGGAGAGCGCGAAGCACGGTACAACATCTCCCCGCAAACTAGCATCTCACACACCTCAAACACCTCACACTTCAACCCCAGATAGGGCACACCATGATTCCCAAGAAGTCACTGGGACCCCAACTGAGCTATCCTGCTTTCCAGGGGATATTACGGAGCCTGGTCTGCCGTCGCCTAGCATATCTAGCTTAGAAGATAGCTTCGAAGAAATCTTCCGGCTCCCGGATATACAGGGCACTATTCCCATTGACCCCGCGATGCTTGCCAACAATGGATTCTGGGTGGCAAGCGATCAACAACAGCCAGTTCCACCATGCGACAGCGCTATTGATTCAGAGTCAATCTGTCCTTATCCCGAACCTCCACCTGTTCTTCACAACACACCTGGGAGTCATCAAGACTACAGTGAAGGTGCAGTCAGCAGCAATGGTGGTATTCAGACGAATCATCATTCAGACAGCCACAGTCATCAAGATTTGCGCCCGTTTAATCACAACGCTGAACCCGACCTGTCCCACTCAAGCAAAGTCAGTAAGCAGTCTAAAATATCCAAGCGCAAGAGACAGCGATCAGACGGACAAGCTCCGAAACGGCCCCGAGTTTCCGATAGATTACGGACAAAAGAGAATTCGTTTACTGGCCTCTGTTCTCATTTCTTGTCTCTACCGCTCGACGGACGTTTGCAGTTTCTATCCTGGCTGTTTGAAGGTGTCCTACCACGATGCACGCCTGACCCCGTACCCACATGTGAGAAAAGAGATACACAGTCACACAGTCGCTCAACCATCCATGCGGAGGACGGACAATCGCGGCAGGATACCAGTGAGGCCCATGGGACCTCCAGAAAGGGCGAACCATGGACTGCAAAAGAGGCGGAACTGCTGCTGAAGCTGAGAAGGGACGAGAAACGACCTTGGTCGGAGGTAACGAGGTTATTCTCGGACCAATATCCAGGCAGGAGTCAAGGTTCGATCCAAGTGTACTGGAGTACGACCCTCAAGAAGAGGATTGGATAACCTATTATGGAACCACGCTGAAAGAAGCTTGTGATCAATCGCTCCTACAATATCACTCAGTGACCAAGAGAACAAAATGACTACTTCTTCCCCACGGCCACAACCCGATAAGTGCAAAGAGCAGGTTACTTGCCTGAGCTCTTCCCGCTGAGCCAGCCGCCGCTCTGTTTGATAGCTCCGACAGTAACCATAACGTCACGCGATGCGCCATCCTCGAATACGCTGTGGTCGGTAATCAGTGTCTCAAAGCTCTCATGTCCCTGGTTGAACACAAAGAACGGGTGTATATTGGCTCTCTGGCCTTCCACACTTTCTATGCCAACGGGGCACTTCAGGAGTCTTTCATGGAGCAATGGAGCAACAGGTCGACGTCTCGACGGACGCCTGGTCACTGCGCCTTCTAAGTCTGGGATTGAATACATGCGCGTCCGTGCTATCCTTAAGATCGCTACAGGCAGGACGCTAGAGAACGAAGGTTGTGGACGAAGACGAGGTGGAGAAGAACCGTCTATAGCCGGCGCTCATATGCGTACGTATCTTATGATTGATGAGAACCGCATGCACTCTATGACAGACATAAAACCTGATCATCCACCCTTGATGAAGGCAGTGGATGTCACAGTTGGACAAAAGAGGTTACCGCAGTCAGGCGCGTTTTTAAGGGCAGCCACCCTTCGCTAATTCTCGTGTACCCCTCGCTAGTGGACTATCGTGGGCCACAGATGTAACACCAGAGAGGAGTAGGATAGAGTGAGTATGACTGATGCGAAATGACGGACGATCGAGTTACTGATTATCGTTGTTTTGTTGCGGGCTACAATAGACATCCACGGAATGATGTAGTATGAAGAACGGTTCACTCGTCGAACCACACAATCCCCACATCGCCTTTTGCCAAGTGATGCAGTTCCTGTCCCACTGCCAAATAGCAACGGCACACAGAGCATGCATTGTAGCCCACGCCCATTAAGTCTTCAAAGCAACAACCAAAAATTTACTTCCTCTGCTTGGGGATCCCAATCTTCCACTACATAACCGGACTTGTGGAACAGCGATTGGTTGACTCACAAGGCATTTTATAAAACGCATTTCGATCTCCTTCGGTTGGCCAAAGTGGTTGAGATTGTTATGCTTAAGGGAGGGAGATTTTACACACAGTAACCTTCTTGAACATGCGGAGGTTACCCGCGGCACAGTTGTGCAAGGTCACCCACAGCAGAGGTTAGTGGATGGATCTCACTTGATTTTGACGAGATGTACATAATATGTCTCTGTCCAAAGATAGCTTTGAATGGTCTATCCCAGGGTTCTTCACAACGGAATAATTTGCTTGAAGGCGGAGAACTGAGTCTCTCACTGTACAGCGTCTCATTCTACGGGCTTGCATCGTAAGGCTGGGATCCGGAGAGCCGAGGTTGTAGTCTCCCTCTAGATAGAAGCTCTAACTCATCGAGTGAACTCTGAGAATAGTACAGATACAGTACACATTATTAATATCAATGGAGCGTACATGGATAGCTTCATCTGTCAGAGTAAGCATTCAGAATAGGAGAAAGTGTGTAGGAGCCACTAGCACGCAGTACCGCGTCAACCGAAGACAGTATCAGATTTGAAGCTTAGCAGTTGGGCGCACCTAGATTTTGCAAGCTGAAATGAGACTATTTCAGACTGTATGATCATTCTCTCCCAGAGAGAGAAACGAGCACAAAGCATCGCGGCATGTGGCGTCTGCTGCGGCTAATTTAAGCAAAGTACAACAATGTTTGTGCTCAGGCCTAGCTCATCGCTGCTCACCTTGCGCTCACTGAGCACATTGTGCGCTCCTTGGATGATCTGCACCTTTAACTGAGCAGAACTGAGCTGAGGTGAGTAGCCTAGATGGTGCAACAGGAGTAGGTATCTCAGCCTTAGGAGGGTACAATGCTCAAAGACCCCCGACCTGGTATTTTCGCTGGGGATTCAATGAACTGAATTACCCTGCCGGGCAATCCAAACTGGTTAAGAGAAATGAAAGTTGACCAGCGAAGGGCCAATTGACCGGATTGGATACCCAGCTCGTCTGCAGATTTTGCAGATTTCGCCTAGCCCTAGAATGGTTAAATCTTGCTAACTATCGTTGTTTCTACAGCCACATCAGACATGCCCGCTATTGCTTTGCATGCGGGTAAATGTTACAGTAATCTGAAAGCGTTGCCATTTTCCTCTAGTGTTCTGAATTGTTTAATTACTCTTCTACTTCGGCTTGTTACTGCGTTTCAGTTCCCCTTCGTTACAATCAGCACCATCCGGAGGTGTTACTTTCGCAACAGAACTGTTCAACAAACGACGTTTCCCAACCAGTCGCTCCAAGTGACGGTGTACCGCTGGTGGGCTTGACCGATTTCCCCCTTATAGAGTGTCCATTGTTTCTGCGATGACCTTGGTTCCCTCGAAGCAGCACTTGGTTAAATTTCGGGGCATTTCATACAGTCCATACCCCTGCGGAAGATCTGTGGAACTGTGCTCTTCTTCCAACCTACTTTTGATCGGTGGGTTTCAGTGTAGCCTCATTCTTGTGGCTTCCAAGGTGCCCAATGAAGTCTCGGCCAATCTTTCTTCCCCGCCTTTTCGTACACCGCACCATCTTTGACGTATATTCACTCCTGCCCCATACAGGTGATGGGATGGTCTCTGGGTAGATTACACAAGAAGGTGTTAGAGGCGGGCTAGGTCACTTGTGCGGTGACCCAGGATTCGCGAGGTAGGGAGCTGGGCAACCCAAACGAAATGCTATGCTGGTCCTTTGACCTGGTGACCGGCGAAGATCTGGGTGTCTTCCTTCCACGCCTGTCATGTAATAACGCTTCCACAACGTCGTCATTGTTCAGCGACATGATATTTGCTTACATCCAATGAGGCTTTCCAATGGGCATCTCTTTTGGCCTGT
>JAABUG020115525.1:0-29950 GCA_011319215.2 Scortechinia acanthostroma
TAGAGAGATATGATACTTGCTCCTGAATGACATTCTGGGACGACCATCTGAAAGAGTCAAATCGTGACTCCTCATAACCTGCCGCATCAATCAACAGTTTTCTTTGGCCGCCGTCAAGAACTCGCTGACATTCGTGCGTTATTGGCGGATTCGAATTGCCAACTGCTGACGTTGTTGGGGCCGGGCGGCATCGGTAAGACACGCCTCGCGCTGGAGGTAGCCGCCAATCAACTACCGCAGTTTGAGGATGGCGTTTACTTTGTGGCACTCGCGCCAGTCAGCTCGCCGGATCGCTTGAGTGATGCGATTGCCTCCGCGATGGGAATTTCATTTTATAGTGCGGAGGACTACACCCTCCAATTAACCCATTACCTGCGCGAAAAGCAGACACTATTGGTCATGGATAACTTCGAGCATATGCTAGATGGCGTTGCCCTGCTGACGGATATTCTACAAGTGGCACATGACGTGAAAATTTTGGTGACGTCCCGCGAACGCCTGAATATCCAAGAGGAATGGGTATTCGCGGTCGAGGGCTTGTCCTTTCCTGAGCAAATCGACTCCGACGATGGGCTTGAAAGTTACAGCGCAGTTCAGTTATTCGTCCAGCGGGCGCGGCAGGTTCACGCGCATTTCGCGCTGGGTGAGCATGTCGAGGCAGTCAAGATCATTTGCCAGCGGCTCGAAGGGATGCCGTTGGGCTTAGAGTTGGCGGCGACGTGGCTGCGGGTGATGACATGCGAACAGATTGCCGCGCAGATGGAGCGCAGCCTTGATTTCCTCAGCACACCGCTGCGCAATATCCCCGAACGGCATCGCAGCCTGCGCGTTGTTTTTGAGCAATCATGGGCGTTTTTGTCGGATGACGAGCAAGGGGTACTGGCAAAACTGGCGGTGTTCCGCGGTGGCTTTGATCGCGAAGCGGCGGAGCAAGTCGCAGGGGCAAGCCTCTCACTTCTCGCCTCCTTGGTAGATAAGTCGCTGATCCGGCTGAACAGCGCCGGACGTTATGATCTGCACGAGTTGGTGCGCCAATATGCGGCGGGCAAACTCGCGGATGCAGGCGAGACCATTCGGACAGCCCAACAACACTTGGATTATTTTGTAGAGTTGGCTGAGGCCGGCGAAGCACATGCCTATGGCAGCGAACAGGTCATGTGGTACGACCGGTTAGAGACCGAGATGGACAACCTGCGATCCGCGTTGGCGTGGTCGTTGACAGGTGAAGACATTGAACGTGGGCTGCGGATCGCATCTGCACTGCGCTGGGTTTGGGAAATACGCGGTTATTTGGGCGAGGCGGTGATCTGGTCAGAGAAGTTGCTCTCATCGGCGGACGAAGAGGTCTCGGTGGCGGTACGCGCCAAAGCCTATCAACGGGCCAGCGAAATGGCCGGCATGGCGACCAAAGACGAGCGTCATGCCAACAAACAGCGGGCCAAGCGCTGGAGCCGCGAGGCCATCCGGTTGGCACGTGACTCCAATGATAAAGCGAATATCGCGTGGTCGCTGGCCGGGGCATACCTCGACCCTTCACGAGAGTTCGATCAGGCGGTAGTGAACCTTGAGGAAGCGCTGGCGCTGTTCCGCGAATTAGACGATTCATTCGGCCTCAGCCATGCGCTCAGGAGACGTGCCGTACTCGCCAACCACAAAAAAGATTTTGCATATGCACAAACCTTACTGGAAGAAGCCCTAATACGTGACCGCAAAGTGGGCGACAAAAATGCGACCGCATGGGAGAACTTTCTGATTGGCGTGGTGATGTGGAGCCGCTACCGTGATCTCGAACAAGTGGCGCGCTTTTGCGAGGAGAGCATCGCGCTGTTCCGCGACATCCGCGATCTGCATGGCAAAGCTTATCCACTCGTCATGCTGGCTGATATTGCCCGCTTTCAGGGCAACTACGACCATTCACGCGCACTGTATCAAGAGGCGCTGCTGCTGCTGCAAGGGATCGGGATGCAGGTGGGTGATATTGCGGCATGGGCCATTGAAGGCATGGGCGGCCTCGCGGTTGTCGAACGGCAATTTGAGCGCGCGGCAAAATTGCTCGGTGTCTTCAACGAACGTAAGGAAACGGACTTCTACTACTTTGGCTTCCCAGTCCTCGATAGCTTTGAGGAGAATCTGGCCGCTGTCCGTGCGAGACTCAGCGAAGCAGCCTTTGAAAAGGCATGGGCAGAAGGCCGCGCCATGTCGCTTGAGGGAGCCATCGCCTATACGCTTGAGGCTGAACCTTCGTTCGTCGAGGAAACAGCAGTTGCTCAGCCTATATCAGCGAACGGCTCGACACTAATCGAACCGCTCAGCGCCCGTGAGATCGAAGTGCTGCGCTTGATCGCCGAAGGACTCTCCAACGCCGAAATTGCCCAACGATTGTTCCTGACCGTTGGCACGGTGAAAGTTCACTCGCGCAACATCTACTCCAAACTCGGCTCGAACAACCGTACCCAAGCCGTCGCACAGGCGCAAAAGCTCAATCTGCTCTAGATACGTCCCTCGCCCTACTGCCCAAATACCACTTTTGCCGAGACGAAATATGTCTTTGGGTAGATCACACTACCACCGCTGACCCGCTATCCTGTAATCATCAACAAGCAGCAGGAACAGGAGACGCGAAAATGGGTTACAGCCAACATATGCTCGCCAAAACGGAACATGTTCGAATGGTACACACGATGCCAGCCGTGTCGGAGTTTGGTGAACACCTCGCTAAACCGAAGCGCAACAAACGGTCTTTACGCCTCGCGCAGCTCTGGCCGATGTTCGCCGCCATGCTGCACATCATCCGATAAATCATGCTTAACCTCATCCCACTCGAAGCACTGGACAAGCGAATTGCCGAGTGTTTCGAAAGTATCCTCTCTCATCCTTATACTCGGTAAGATAAAAACATGTTACACTAGACCCATCGCTCACCCGTTCGCTGGCTGAGGTAAAAGGATGCTCAACCGGGAACAACTGCAACAGGCTATCGACGGCCAAGAAAATTTACGCGCTGTCCTCGGCGACTCGGTGGTGGATGCTACCGTCGCCATCCTCCGCGAACGATTAACCGCGCTTGATCATCAGAGCGCGCTCGAACAGCGCAAACTCGTCACCATTCTCTTCTGTGATATTGTCGGCTCAACGGCGCTCTCCGAAAAGCTCGATCCCGAAGATGTGCTGGAAATTATGGACGGCGCGCTCAAAGCCTACTCGGATGCCGTCGCGGAATTTGGCGGCACCGTCGCCCGCCTGATGGGAGATGGCTTGCTGGCTTTCTTCGGTGCACCGGTCGGACGCGAGGATGATGCTGTACGAGCCGTGCGCTGCGGCCTCGCTATTCTCCGCGCCACGCGCACTTATGCCGCGACGGTCGCTGCCCAATATGATGTAGACGCCTTCAACGTCCGCGTCGGCTTGAATACCGGACCGGTCGCGCTGGGTGAAGTCGGCGGCACATCGGGCTCCGAGTGGACAGCGATGGGCGACGCCATCAACTTGGCGGCACGGCTGCAAAGTGGCGCGCAACCCGGAACGATCCTCATCTCGCACGATACCTACGTCCATGTGCGCGGCGTGTTTGAAACGCGCACCCTCGAACCGATGCAGTTCAAAGGCAAGTCCGAGCCGGTGCAGGTCTACATGGTTGACCGTGAGAAGCCGCGCACCTTCCGCCTCACCACGCGCGGCATCGAAGGCGTCGATACGCATATGGTCGGGCGCAGCAACGAACTCCGGCAGTTGCAGACCGCCTTCAATTGGGCCAATGAAGAACGTGAGACCCAAATCGTCACGGTGATTGGTGAACCGGGCGTGGGTAAATCGCGTCTGCTGCGCGAACTCGATGTCTGGTTGGACGAGCGCCCCGAAAGCATCATCCACTTCACCGGACGTGCCACACCGGATATGCTCAAACTGCCTTATGCCCTCATCCGCAATATGTTCGCCTTCCGCTTCGATATTCTGGAAAGCGACAGCGCGGCGGTCGCCCGTGACAAACTGGAAAAGGGCATCGCTGGTTTCCTCAGCGAAGATAGCACCTCGAAGGCTCACGCCATCGGCAACCTTATCGGCTTCGACTTCTCGGCCAGTCCTTACCTCCAAGGTGAAGACCCGCAGCAGTTGACGCAGTTGGGCGTGTTTGCCATCACCGAGTTTTTCGGCAAGGTTGCGGATAAGCAGCCTGCTGTGATCTTCTTGGATGACATTCATTGGGCGGACGATAAATCGCTGGATTTGGTCAACCACATCGTCCGCGCCAAACGCGGATTGCGCCTGCTGGTCGTGTGCCTGACGCGTCCAGCCTTATTTGAGCGCCGCATACCCTTGTGGATGGATCAGCAAGACTTCCACACCAGCATCCAACTCCGTCCGCTGTCTAACCAAGATACACGCTCACTCATCACCGACATCCTACGCCGCGTGGATGTCATCCCCGACGATCTATGTGATCTCATCGTGGTCAACGCCGAGGGTAATCCCTTTTACGTCGAAGAGATTATCAAGATGCTGCTGGATGATGGCGTCATCCTCAAAGACGATGGCAAGTGGTCGGTGGATAGCTCGCGCCTGACCGATTTGCGGATTCCGCCGACGCTCACGGGCGTCTTGCAAGCCCGCTTGGATGCCTTGCCGCCTGCCGAGCGGGATCTGCTGCAACGCGCGTCGGTCGTCGGTCGTATCTTCTGGGATGATGCGGTCAGCCACTTGCAAACGGTAGATGAACCGCCGCTGCAAAATATCTCGGATGCGCTGACGAACTTGAACACGCGCGAACTCATCCGCAAGCGTGAGGACTCGGTCTTTGATGGCACGCAGGAATATATCTTCCGCCACACCATTCTGCATGATGTGACCTATGAAAGTGTCTTGCGTCGTTTGCGCCGTGCCTATCATGCCCAAGTGGCGGACTGGTTGGTCAAACGCAGCGGCGACCGCATCAACGAATACACCGGTATGATTGCACGCCATTATGAGCAAGCGGGGCAAGCCGAGAAAGCCGTCATCTACCTCATCAAAGCGGCGGAAAGTGCCCTCAACATCAGCGCCTATCATGAAGCGATTGATTGGGCAGAGCAGGCACGTAATCTGCTGACCATCAGTGAAAAAACGGGTGATAACGCCCGCGATATGTTGGAAGCGCAATTGCTGGCGTATCTCGGACAAGCCTACCGCTGGTTGAGTGATTTTGGCCGCGCCCGCGAACTCTACGAACAAAGCCTTGAGCTGTTCGAGCGTGTGGGCGATAAACCGGGCATCGTTAAAGCACTCTATGAACTCGGCTGGTTGGTGGGTTCGATCATGCGGCGCTACAGCGAAGCCGAGGAACACTTCCAAACCTCGCTGACAATGGCGCAGGAGATCGGCGACAAGCGCGGTGTGGCATGGGCTTATAACGGTCTCGGCGCGATGGCACATTATCAAGGTGACTACACCGAAGCCATTCGTTACTATCAAGCCAGCCTCCAAATCGCCCGCGAAATTGGTGATCATGTCCGCACGGCGGGCGCGCTCAACAATCTCGGTCTCGTCAAAGCTGAACTCGGACGCTTAGACGAAGCGCAAGGCGATTTGGAAGCCGGTTTACAAATCTTCAAGACCATCAACAACCGCTCCGGCCAAGCCAGCCCGATCATGAACCTCGGCAATCTGGCGCGCTTCCAAGGGCGGCACGAAGAAGCCGAGAAGCTCTTTAACGAAGCCCTCAAAATCTATGAGGAGACCGGCGACCGCGCGGGGATATCGGTCTGCTTGTGGTCGTTGGGCAGCCTCGCCCGCGTGGACGGCGACTACGACACCGCCCGTGCTAAATATCATGAGGCTTTAGCGATTGCCCGCGAAATTGGTTCACCGGCAGGCATCGGCAGCAGCCTCGAAGATTTGGCGATGGTGGCACGCCTACAAGGTCAATACGACGAAGCCCGCCATTACTTGGAAGATGTTCTCAAAATGGCGACTGATGTGGGCGATCATCATGAAGTGGCCAACGCCTTGCTCAACTTGGGCGGCGTGGCGCGGGCACAAGGCCAATATGATGAAGCCCGCCATTACTTGGAAGACAGCGTCGTCATGAACATGGAACATGGCAATCGTCGGGCGCTGGCGCGGGCGATTTTATTTCTCGGTGATGTGGCGCTGGCCCAAAAAGATTACTCTGCCGCTCGCCTCTACTATAAAGACTCGCTCTCGATCTACCGCGAGTTTGATCACCGCTTAGGCATCAGCCTGACGTTGGGCGGCTTGGGCGATGTGAGCGTAGCGCTGGGCGAATTCGAGGATGCGCGCAAGCACTTCCAAGAAGCCTACACGATGGCACAGATCATCCGCGATACGCCGCTCCAACTCTGGTTGATGACCGGTATCGCGGGTCTCCTCGCCAAAGAGAAAGAGGAAGAACGCGCCGCCGAACTCTTGGGTATGGTGCTCAATCATTATGCCACCACCCAAGAAGCCCGCGACAAAGCCGAGGCGATCTTGGCAAGTTTGGGTGAGGCAGGCCATAACCCCACACTATCCGCCGCCTTGGAGCGTGGCAAGGGCATGGCCAATAACCGCAACCAGCAGCGCGTCAGCCCCGAAGAAAACCGTTGGCTGCCCCTCGTGACCTAAATCCTATACACATGTTTTAATCTAGGCCAACAGACGAGATCATGTATAATCGAATTAGGGATTTTATCCCGCGCCGATGGTACAGATTCCGTCAAATCTATAATCCACCATCGAGACGCTCGCCGCATATTGCCGTTACACCATAAGCATGTGTCAAGCCGCCAACTTGCCACATCCTTATTAAAATGCCTGCGTGCCTTTGTACGAACACTTTTGGATGCGAACATCGTATTTCTTAGAAAGTTGTCCTGTACCGTTGATAAGCCCTTTCAGGTAGCGCGCAAGATATGATCGAACCCACCGCCAACAAAATCATCATCCCCACCTTATCGGATACCAACACTTTCCGCCGCATCCTCATGCGTGCGGTCATTTATCCGGTGGTGCTGCTCATCATCCTGATTGCTATCTTTCTATGGCAGTTGAACAATATGCTGGTGACGAACCAACAAGTCCAACGCACCAACACGGTCATCAGCCAAGCAACCGTTGTCCTCAAGCTGCTGGTGGATATGGAATCCGGCGTACGTGGCTTTCTGCTCACCTCGGATAGCACGTTTCTCGACCCGTACACCAAAGCCCAAGCCATCTTCATGACGAACTACCAGCATTTGCAGGACATGGTGACGGACGATCCCACCCAAGCGAATAAGCTCAAAGTACTGCAAAGTAACATTCAAACGTGGATGAAGTTCGCGCAGGATCAATTGGCGATAACCGGTGGCAGCGGCACAGCAGCCCAATTGACCGGCAAGCAGGAGATGGACGCCATCCGTGACCAGCTTGCCACCTTTGTGGATGTTCAAGATCAAGCGCGCGCGGACGCCATCCAAGCCGCGCGTACCACCACACTCATTGTGATTTTGGTCGTCATTCTGGGTGGGATTATCGTTGGCGTGATTGTTGGGCTGCTGACCATACGCCAACTCTTCGGCTTATCTCGTACCTACGAACGGGCGTTAGCCTTCTCGCAACAACAAGCGGGAGAAGTGCAAGCGCAGCAGGAATGGCTTAGTGGCATCCTCTCCAGCATTGGTGACGCTGTCATCGCCACCGACACGCGTGGTAACATCACCTTCATCAATCCCATCACGGCGCAGATTACAGGCTGGTCGGCTGCGGAAGTCTCCGGCAAGCCGCTGGACGCGGTCTATAAGCTCACCTATGAAGATGATGCCGACGCCTCAATCCTCGCCAGCGAGTCCAAGCAGTTGGTGACGCGTGACGGTAAAACCATCGCCATTGAGGATAATAACGCCTCTATCCAAGATGTGAACGGCAAGGACTTGGGGCGTGTCATCGTCTTTCGTGACATCTCGCGCCGCAAATTGATCGAGACCGAGCGCATCGGCCTCATCGAGACACAAGCCCACTACGCCAACCAACTGCGCCAATCCAACGAGCAGCTTCAACAATTCGCCTACATCGCCTCGCATGACTTACAAGAACCGCTGCGCATGGTCATCAGTTACTTGCAACTGCTCGAGCAGCGCTACCGCGACTCCTTAAGCGAGGACGCACAGGAGTTCATCAAATACGCGGTGGATGGGGCGACCCGCATGCGAGAGTTGATTAGTGGGCTGCTGCAATACGCGCGGCTGGACACGGCCGAGCAAGACATTCGCCAACGCATCTCGCTTCAATCCGCGCTGGATAAAGCCCTGACCAACTTGTCGGTTCCGATTGAGGAAAATAAAGCCACCATCACCCACGATCCACTGCCCAAGCTCCAAGCCGACCCCATGCAGATGATGCAGCTGCTCCAAAACTTAATCGGCAACGCCATCAAATTTCATGGCCAAGAGCCGCTGCAAATCCACGTCGGCGCGGAGAAGAAAACCACCGAATGGCAGTTCAGCGTCAGCGATAACGGCATCGGCATCGCGCCCGAATATCAGAAGCGCATCTTTGGCCTGTTCCAACGCTTGCACGTCAGTTCAGCTTATTCCGGCACAGGCATTGGCCTCACCATCTGCAAAAAGGTCGTCGAGCGCCACAACGGTCGCATCTGGGTCGAATCCACGCCCGGTAAAGGCTCAACCTTTTACTTCACCTTGCCGCTCGAACCGGCTGGCGCATCCGACAAAACCAATCCCGTATAACACGCGCCAATAGGGATATTCGCGCTAATCAGCCGATGGCATCTCAGCGACGTCCTGTTCGGCATCAATTATGGTGGCTTCCGAGATATGGAACGGGCCGCGTGCCGTCGCGAGTCCCCAGAATACACCGAACAGGGTAAAGATCGCCGCACCCACCACAGCCAGTATCATCGGCGAAGTGCCCGCTTCCAGCGCAAGCCCGAAGGCCAGTGTTGAAATACCGGATCCAAGTGTGCCAAGCCCGCCGTTGACGGCCAATACTCGCCCACGCAGCCGATCCGGTGTCGTGATCTGGAGCAGGATGCTGCCCACTGCCCAAGCGACGCCACCGCCGAAATGCGCAATAATCATCCCGCAGAACGCCAGCCATATGGCATCGTTCCAACCGGCAAGGGCCACGATCACATAGCCAACGCCGGCGGACAGAAAGGATAACCAGACCGCGTGGCGCAGCTTCTTGATGTCGTTTCCGGCAATAACCGGCACAATGAATGGGCCAATCAGCACACCCAGCCCGCGTCCTGCGTAAAGGATGCCAATGCCTGCGTCACCCGCGTGGAAAACTTGTGTGCCCAATACACTGAGCAGAACCACCACCCCAACGCCAAAGCCCCAACCCAACTCGATCCCTACCAGCGCCATTGACGGTAGATACTCGCGCAGATAGCGCATCCCCTCTATGAAATCTTTGACCGGCGTCATCTTTTGGCCTGTCGTCTTGGGACTCGGCACCTCGATCATCGCGATCAGCCCGGCAGAGATCAAGAACGATATTGCGTTGATGACAAAGGCCAAGTCACGTCCCAAAAGGGTCGAGACAATCCCGCCCACCGCCGAGCCGACCATCACCATGATGCCCCATGACGCACCACCCAACGCATTGGCAGCGAACAACTCACCGCGCGTCACGACGTTGGGAATACTGGCGGCACTCGCCGGATTAAAAAACGAGGCGGAGACAATCAGCAAAACATTGGCGACGTACACCAACCACACCATATCTTGCGTTTTGACGAGGATGAATAGGAGGGCGACCGCCGCCGAGAAAATATTCGTGATGATCATCAACTTACGCCGGTCAAACCGATCCGCTACTGGCCCGGCGATGGGCATCAAGAAGAACATCGGAACCGAACTTGCCAGCAGGACAAAGCTCGTATCCAGACCGCTGCGCGTCAGTTGCAAAACCAAACCCAGTACGGCGACGCTGTTGAACCAGTCACCCGCCGACGAGATCAACTGGGCGATCCACAGCGTGCGAAAGCGCGGATTCTGTTTGAGAAGCTGCCAGTAGCCAACAGGCTGATCTGGATCATAAGCTGGATGTTGCGCTACAGACATGAACGCTTGGCCCCCGTTATTACCCATAACACGCTGTATTAAACCAATATGCGTGCTGCGATGACATTCACAGAATGAATGATACCAAACTTGCTTGGAGACTGAGCATATCCTTTGGCAACGAATGGTTTCATACAAGCGTACAGATGAGATAATCTGATGAGTCAGCGGATTAATTCGGGGTAAACCAGCGGCGACAAGATATTTGAAGGGTAACGCCTGAAGGCAAGTTCGCTTATGTCGTGGCTCATTTTCAAATATCCATGATTTTGCGATAGACTCATGCTCGCGTATATTTCAGAACGGGTAATGAGACGAACGCGGTTTAAATAGCCGTCCCAATTAATTAACAATTAATTTAGAATAAAGTTGTATCACATTGTTACTAGAGGTACAATCAATATATTCCAATGTCATTAGGTTTTGACCGTAATCATGAAACGCTCGCAGGTTAGCAATCTTATTATCATATTGTGCGGTGTCTTGGTGGTCATCGTACTCATGTTGAATCCGCCGACCACTGCGGCCATCAGCCGTTATGGGGTGCAGGCCGGATTGTACGTGGTACTCGTCACCATTATGCTGACCTTCGGCGTCCTGCTCACGCAAGGTGAATTTAGCGTGGTGCATGTGGCGGGCATCACGGGCTTTCTCTCGCTGCCAACTGCTGCTCAACCCCTGCTGCTGTGGGCCATTGCGATCGGCGGCCTCATCGGTGGCACACTCCTAACCTTCCGCCAGCGCGAAGTCGGCCTGAGACGCCGCACCACCATCCGCAACTTCGGCACCGTCATCATGGTCTGTGCCCGATTGACGCTCAGCTTATACGCGGCGGGCACACTCTACAATCTGATGAGCGGCGCCCATCCGCTGCGTCCACCACTGCAACCGCAGTTCATGGCGCTGCTGGTGTTCTCAATCGTCTTTACCGATTTGTATGGTTTGCTGTTCCTGCTGGAGAGTTACGTCGAGCAGCGTTCCATCCGCCGGATGCTGCGCCAAAACAGCCTGCTCTTGGCTTCGATGCTCATCATCCCGCTGCCCTTCGCCATTCTCTTGGCGGTGGTCATCGTCCTGACGCCCACATCCCTCTACATTTATATGGTGGGCGCAGCGCTCTTGACCATTGGCCTCTACCGCTTCAGTGGTACGCGCTTCCAACTGCAAAAACAACTCGAAGAACAACGTTCGCTCTCGGCGGTCAGCCAAGCCTTACAATCCGATCTCAAGTTGGATTCGCTGCTGTTCGCCATCTACAACCAAGTCACGCAATTGATGCACACGGATCAATTTGTAACGGCGCTCTACGAACGCAACACGCGCAAGCTGCTCTTTCCGCTGGTGATGGAGGATGGCAAAGCCGTCGCCGATTACACCGAGGACACAACCGACAGTCCTTTGGGGCGCGTCCTACGCCAGCAAATTGCGCAGTTTATTGACATCAAGCAGGGCGAGAATTATTCGTCGCTCGGCGTGCCCTTGATGGCAGGCGGACGCTTGCTCGGCGCGATTAGCGTGCGCTCGAACGATCCCCGCCGCCCGCTGAGTGAGGATGACAAACGCCTGTTGATGATCGTGGCGGGCAGTGCCAGCGTCGCCATTGATAACGCCCAGCTCTATGCCCAACAGATGACCCGCGCCACCCGCGTCGGCGCGCTCAACCGCACCCTGCCGCTGCTAACCGGCACACTCTCGCTCGACACCGTACAGCAAACCATCGTGGCAGCTGCCGAGGACATCCTCCAAGCCAACGGCGTGGCGCTCTACATGCAGGGCGATGATGCCATGTCCGCCATGCAGATGGTCGCCAGCATCGGCTTGTCACAAACCACCGAGGACATGACGCCCGATGACATCGTCAAGCGAGAGAAGAAAGCCACCTACTTAGGGCTCGACTTGGTGGCGAATAACGAGCGTCTCGGCGGATTGGCCTTCTTCTTCAACGCCGAAAACGCTTACGACGATGAGGATAGGACGATTGCTTTAACCTTCGCCTCGCAAGCCGCGCAGGCCATCCAAAACGCCCGCCAGTACACCGTCACGGATATGGCGCTCGAACAGCAGATGCGCCAAGCCATCGAAACGCGTGATCGCCTGCAAGTTATCTTGGACACCATGACCGAAGGCATCCTCATGATTGATGCGCAAGGCGTGGTGACGATGGCCAATCCGCGTATGGATTTGGTCGGCTTGAACGCCCGATCCTTGCTCGGTCAACCAGTCGATACACTCCTAGAAAATCCCGACTTGGATTTTGCCGAGCGCATGGGCTTCGACTCGGATCAGAAGGTGCGCAATCTGGTCAAGCAGCTCCGTGCCGACAGCCGCAGCATCATCGAACCCTATTCGTACAGCGTCACCAATGAGAGTGATGAGCGCCACATCGAACGTCACACCATCATCGTCAAAGGCCGCGACAACGAGACCTTGGGCATGATGCTGGTCTTTAGTGATGAGACCGAAGCCCGCGAATTGTCACAGATGCGCACCGACCTCTCCAACATGATCGTCCACGACCTGCGCAGCCCGCTCACCGCCGTCACCACTGGCCTCAGGCTTCTGCGCGAGATCGTCCCCCAAGAAAGCCCGTTGTATCCGACCGTCGCCTCCACCACCGAGACCAGCCAACGCGCCATCCGCAAGATGATGGTGCGCGTGGATTCGCTGCTCGATATTTCACGCTTGGATAGCGGCGCGTTCTCCCTCGAAACCGAGCCGACCGATGTGGCCACCGTCGCCGACAGCGTCTGCGTCGAACTCAGTCCGGTCGCGCAGGAATTAGACGTCACCTTGACGACCGACATCAGCGAGGAAACACCTGCGCTGGATGCCGACGCCGATAAAATCGAACGCGTGCTGCAAAACTTGGTGGATAATGCCCTCAAGTTCTGTCCGTCAGGCGGTCAGGTGACCATCCGCGCCCACCAGCCCGAACGCGACGCCAACAACGAACGCTTCGTGCGCATTGATGTCAGCGACAGCGGCCCGGGCATCCCCGATGAATATAAGACCAAACTCTTTGATCGTTTCGCGCAGATCAAAGGACGACGTGGCAAACGGCGCGGCAGCGGTCTCGGCCTCACTTTCTGCCGTATGGTCGTCGAAGCGCATGGCGGTCGCATCTGGATTGAGGATAACCCCGGTGGTGGTAGCATCTTCGCCTTCACCCTCCCCGTCGCCGAAGCGGATGAAGTTAATAAGGTCAGCTAACCTTCATCTTCCATAGGGAACCGCTTCCCCAATTTCATCCCCATAAATATCTGTAGGGACACGATACATCGTGTCCGTAGTTTGCCTGCTTCCTCACCTGCTATCCAAATGACGCTATTGTAGGGCACAACATGTTGCGACCTTTTGATTGCTTTCTTCGCCCTAGCCCGACTTCGCCGCTTTACGCCTCTCACCGCTAAAACGTGCCGACGGACTCGTTCCGCTTACGAATATCTTCTTCCGTTCGGGGAACCATGCCCTGCGCAAAATTGACAGCGTCGGCTTGAACTTTCTCGATGAATGGCCGCAGCGTCGCCTCATAGTCTGGAAACGCCAATTCAATATTGCCATCATGCTTTTGCAGCGCATCAGCCAACGCGGTGGCGCCATCCATCGCTAACGAACCGCCCATCCCTGCGGAGGGCGACGCACAATAGGCCGCATCCCCCACCAACGCCACCCGACTTTTTGTCCACGCTGGCATTCGGATTTGACACAGTTTGTCGAAGTAGAAGTTTTTGGTGGCTGTGACTTCCTCTAGCAATTCGGGGATGCGCCAGTTTTGTCCGGCAAACTGCTCCAGAATAATGCCGCGCTGCTGGGCCTCATTCCGATAGTCGTAGGGGATTTCGGTGTCGGAGATGAAAAACAGAACGATGTCGGTTTTACCATTGTAAGCGTTGAGCATGACCGATTTGCCCGGTACGCTGTAAAACACACCTGTATTTTGCTTGACCAGCAACTTGTCGGCGATTGTGACCGAGAAATACAGCCCAAGATAGTGCATATAATCCGTCTCTTTGCCAAACGCCAGCCGTCTGACCGCCGAATGGATGCCGTCACAGCCCACCACCAGATCAAACGTGCGCTGCGAACCATCCTTGAAGGTCACCTTGATGTTGTCCTGTGTTTCATCCATTGATGTGATGCTGTTGTTAAACAGAATCTCAACATCATCTTTGACGGTGTTAAACAGGATAGTCATGAATTTCTCGCGTTCGATTTCAAACTCATCGTCAGGGCGTTCTTCGCCCTCGCCGTAAAACACGAGTTCGTTTACCGTGACGTCCTCGGCGTTTTTGAACGACCACTTTTCCAACGTTAACCGGTTGGCTTTGATCTGATCAAAGATGCCCATCCGCTTGACAGTATCCACCGTATTCCTCTTCACATCAACCGCCGTACCGCCCACCCGAATAGTATTTGCGATTTCAACCACGGTGACTTTGTAGCCCAATTTGTTGAGCCAATAGGCGGTGGTCAAGCCGGCGATGCTTGCGCCGGAAACAAGTACATGAGTATTATTCTTGATCATAATTGTGATCCAACCTTTCAATATACCAAGTCTATTTGTATACTGAGTATACTTATATACCAAGTATATGTGAAAGTCAAGGAGTATGGAACTATGCCATCTGACCGGCGCTCCCGTAAACGCCTCGCCACGCGCGACGATATCTCCGAAGCCGCCACCCGCCTATTCTTTGAGCGCGGTTTCGATAATGTGACGGTGGACGAAATCGCAGAAGCTGCCGATGTGGGACGGATGACAGTGTTCAATCACTTCCCGCACAAAGAGGACATCTTCTTTGATCGCATTGAGGAGGCCAGTGAAATTCTGCGCGCAGCCGTGAGCCAACGTGATCTCAGCGTTGCGCCGATTGAAGCCTTATCGCTGCTCATTCATCGGCTGCTTGCGGAACAAAGCCCCTACATCGAATTTTCTGAGGGAACGCAACACTTCGGCGAGACCATTGAGCGCAGCGAAACGCTCAAGGCAAGGGCAAGGGCGCTGCGTGACGAGTTCACGGAAGTCATTGCGGTGGGATTAGCCGAAGCCGTCGGCGGAGAACCGACCGATCCCATCGCGCATTTAGCGGCAGGTCTGTTCTTGACGACATTGACGGTGGCTGTTATCCAAGCGCACCTGATCTTTCGACAGAGTAAGGATACGGAGGCAGCGAAAGACGTCTTTCTTGCTCTTTTTGATAAGGGAAATATCGGCCTAAAAGCCGCAATGGCCGGCACACCTTACGTCTGAGAGGGTTCAACTTTTAGAAATGATCTGAGGTTTTCTTGTAGGGAAGGGTCTGTGACCCTTCCGTTCGTATCATGAATCTTGAGAGCGAAGAATTAGGGGTGAGGATTTTCGCAGATGCCCAGCGTTTATTTATCCGCAGGTTGGTAGACAAGGGCGAGCGAGCCAAAACTGAGCATTTTGCTCTCGACCAACTTCAACGTCGTCGGAGACATTCCATCCGGAAAGAAGCGCCGGCCGCTGCCCATCACAAAGGGCTGGACTAAGAACCGGTACTCATCAATCAGACCCGTCCCCATCAGCGATTGAACCAACGTCTGGCTGCCATCAATGATGATGTCTTGACCCGGCTGCTGCTTCAGCTGGGTGATTTCGGCCACCGCATCACCGCTGATGATGCTCGAACCCTCCCAAGGCGCGGTCTTGAGCGTGTTCGAGACCACATATTTTTTCATCTGCTGAAGGATCTTTCCGAGATCGCTGGTTGTATCCTTTGACCAGCCCGGCCAAAGCATTTCATACGTCCTCCGCCCCAGCAGATAAGTATCGCCCCTCCGGTACTCTTCAGCAATGTACGCGAGCCGTTGGTCATAATCCTGAGGTGACTCATTAGCAGGCGGCCACCAGTTCCCCATCGTGTCGGCGTCAAAGACACCATCGAGCGTGATCCACTCTTTCACCCAGAGCTTTCGCATGTGCGTTCTCCTCTGTGATCAATACCACTTGCATTTCGCAAGTAAAATGAGTTTAGCAATCCGCCCCTCAGAAGTCAAGAACACCTTTTCTAGCACGTAGCCTAATCATCCATCCCCTTGCCATCGAGGATCGCCTGCACATATTTATCAATCCGCGACTCGCGCGTTTTGGATTGCTTGGGTGCGGCGAAATACAGCAGGTAGCCACGCTGGCGTCCGGGCGTTAACGCCTCAAACGCCGTTTTCAAATCGGGATGGTTATCCAAGCGTTTTTGAAATTCCTCGGGCATTTTGAACTCGGATGTCTTCTTAAACTCCACCTTCACGCCGGATTTTTCGACCTCAACCGCTTCACGAATATAGGCTTTGAGGATGTGTTCCATCTCCACGATCTCATCCACATCGGTGAAGCGAATCTGCCGCGCCGACTGCACATTCTCTGTTTGGATGACCAGAATCCCCGCTTTATCGCTTAGCAGCGCGCCTTTCATAAACAGCAGCGCACAGTAATTCTTAAATCCATGCATCAAAAGAATATTGTGTCCCTCATAGGAGTAGCACGGCACGCCCCACTTCACCTCTTCGGTCAGATCGCACTCCAGCACGATCCGTCGCAGCGTGTCGTATTCAACCTTCCACTGCTTGGCCTTGTTGAAGAAGAACGCCACCTTTGGATTCATGCGGCTGCTGATGTCAATTGGATCGGTCATAGATGCTCTAACCATGCCTCGCGGCATAACTGATTTGTAGATTTCGCCTGATCTCCATTTTATGCCCGTTCCGGAACGTGGCAATCCATATATCGGGACAGGCCACCGCCCACTTCTACAACCCATCCGAGATATTGCTTTCGTAGGGACATAGCGTGCTATGTCCGCCACTTCCTTCCTAATTGGCCGCCACGTTCTTGGAAGATTCGGGCTGCCACACTGGAAATCCATAAGAGTTATTTATGCTCGGATCGTTGGTCAACTGGGTAATCTGCGGAATATTGGTTTTGAGGGTTTCGCTTACATTTACGACAAATATATCTTCGCTCGTTGCTTGTGTAACTTCGGGATGGTTAGACACAAAAATAATTTTGCTTGCATCAGGCGACCAACTTAAACCAAGTGCGCCATCTTCATTGATCCGACGAGTAAGATTGAAGTACGGAATATCTTTGGTCTTTCCTGCCAAAACAGTATCGACGTTAAAGGTGAATATATCCCAGTCCCAAATTGTACCGCAGTCCAAACTAGCGAATGCCACTTGATTATCTTTAGACCAAGCCGGATTGAGGTAATTTTCGCCTGCTGAACATTGATGTATAGAGGAGGTTAAATTCCGTATCACGATATTGGAAAAGTCATTTGTATCTTCAGGAACATCCATCAAATACAGGTTTTCATCCTCGTAATACCCCGTAGTTGCGTTGGTTCCCCGATCCCGATTACTGACAAAAATAATTTTGCTGCCATCAGGCGACCAAGTGAGTCCGTGAAACCCATCATCAGCTTCATCGTTGGTCAATCGCATTTGATCTGTCCCATCAACATTCATGAGAAATATCTGCCAATTTCCAGTGCGGTTTGATACAAAAGCGATTTTGTCTCCTTTTGGAGACCAAACAGGCAACAAATTGTCATAACCAACATTGTTCGTCAAATTGACAGGATTTGCATTGTCTATTTCTGTTGCAAAAATATTGGTATTGGCGCTAGATCCACCGGGCTTATTATTTACGACTGCATCAAAGACAAGTTTCATGCCGTCAGGCGACCATGAAGGATGATCCGTTGGCCCGGGAGCTATTGAAGTGAGTTGCCGTTGATTTGAACCATCGGAATTCATGATATACAAGTTACTAGCCCGTATGAAAGCGACCGCATCACGGCTATTCAGATTTCCCTGTGCCTGAACTTCAAACGGTTTGACAGAGATACAAATGAGAATTAATCCAATGAAACAAACTATTTTGTTGGCTAAAGAAAAATAATCTGGCTTCTTCATGATATTTATTAAACCTAACCAATTACAGAATTTGAAGCTGCTTCAGCAAGCTTGTCTGGTGTATAGCATGACGGCTTTAGCCTCATGCGGCAAAAAACCTATACATCATTATTATAAATAAGTTTACTTTCGGTTAACCCGACAAACCGGCCTCTAACCCGCTATCAACCTCACAACCAATCACGCTCCCTCGAAATGGTTAGCGCCAACATCTCAAAAGAGTTACAAAATGTTCGAACAAATGGTAATCCATTGACCCTATAAATCCTTTATCATAGGTCTTGGGGAATGGTGTAGGAAATGCTGCTGGCAAATTTGATGCCTCGCTGCATCTTAACATCTATGCAGTTCGGTTTTATATTTGTCGGCTGGAGATTGGTGACTGATAGCTGATGACCGTTAATTGGCAATCTTGGCGGCGACAGTCCAGTTGCCAAAATCGACGCAAATACAGCCGAGCAATCCGCTGAAATCGCACAAAATGATTGGCAATCAATCAACTTTCGCCAATAAAATTGCCAATTTTGCCAAATGTCACTTCTAACGCGCACGACATTTCCGATAATCTCTTGGCGTCTTGGCGGTTCAATGGGTCTGTATTTACTGGCGACTACCTTTGTGTATCAAAGAAATCCCAGATCACCTGCGAGGCATCCATATCGCGGTTGACCGTCCCGATCAGTCGCTTGGGCGCATATTGAGAACCACCCGGCCACGTGTGCCCCGCGCCCTCGATGCGATACAGGATCAACGGCGCGCTGCATCCCGGATACGTCCGCTTATAAACGCGCGAACCATCCAACGGACTCACATCGGGCAGCGCTTCCTCAGTCGGATTGCCGGTGCAGCCGTTAGCCTTCGCCCAGAACGCCATCGTATCCTCGGTGGAAATCACGTCCCCGCGATAGTTGGCGACCGGCCCACCGGTATACGGCACAAGCGGATCTTCCGTGCCGTTGATCGCCAGCAGCGGAACAGGCTGCGACGGTTGGCAGTCGTAGCCTTTCACCAGATTGCCCGCTACAGGCGCAACCGCTGTGATCTCGTCGCTCAGTTCGCAGGCCAGCCGGTAGGTCATCATCGCACCATTAGACATGCCCGTGATAAACACCCGATTGATCGTGTATTGAACTTTAAGCGAGGCAATCAACGTCTTGATAAACGCCACATCATCCGCCTGCGTGCGCCCTTGGATAAACGCGCGGTCGTCGTTCCACTGCCGGTGATACCCATCGGGGTAAACCACTATGAAACCCCTTTGATCGGCCAAGTCATCAAAGCCCGTTAGCCGACGCATCCCACGTCCTTGCCCACCACCCCCATGCAGGGCAATCACCAAATCCGTCGCCTGATGGGTTCGCACGCTAGCTGGTACGTACAGTTCGTAGGTGCGGTCGAGTCCACTAACCGTGATAGTATTCTGTGATTGAGCGCGGGATCGCCGGAAAAATCCGAAGGCGAAGATCACGAACAGAGCAGAGGACAGTAGGATAGCGCGCATCATGATCCCCTTTAATAACAGGACGCTTTTCGGCAGAGCCTAGCCTAAAAATGTTACTGCGCTGTAAGCGATGTGTAAAATTTAGTCGGTAGGGAGAAAAGGGGTTAAATCCAGCCAGCCGTAAGCATGTTCTTCGAGGTCTGCGCCACCGATGTTGATGGTCTTGCTGGTGACGTACGCACCGCCCATCGCCTGATAAAAGCCGAGGCCAATCGTATTGGTCGCCAGCACCCACAGCAGCATATTGTGATAATGATGCTCGTGCAGCCAACCGGCAACCGCTCGGATTAAGCGCTTACCAATCCCCTGCTTCTGATACGCCTCAAGGATGTAGATGGCGTACAACGCGCCTTTATAAACCGGATGCGCATCAAGGTCTGGCCCACCCGAGGCAAATCCCACGATCTGCCCGTCGGCTGCCTCGGCTACAAAGTAGCAGCGGCGGCCTGCCGAATCCGTCAACCACGTATGCCACACTTCGGCGCGGCGGTTCACATCCATATTCGCGAGGAATTCTGCGGGCATAAGGCCGGCATAGGTGCTGCGCCACGTCGCTGTTTGGACAGCGGCAATCGTTTGGGCGTCAGCCGGCTCGGCGGGACGGATAGTGATAGCAGGAGGCATGGCAATCACTTTCGAGGTTGTAGGGATTTGCCGCTGGCAAATCCTCGCGGCAAATCCCTACAGGATGGACTAAACTAGCTTTCCTTGATCGTGACCGACTCGATGGTGTCGCCCTGCTTCACGGCGTCGACGACCTTCTGACCGTCGCCCATGATCTTGCCGAACACAGCATGCTTGCCATTCAGATGTGGTGTTGGCGTATGGGTAATGAAGAACTGCGAGCCGTTGGTGTTCGGGCCAGCATTTGCCATGCTCAAGATACCGGGGCTGTCATGCTTCAACTTCAGCGCTGATGCTTCGTCATTCCACTTGTACCCGGGGCCGCCTGTGCCGCGTCCATCCGGATCGCCACCTTGGATCATGAAGTCCGAGATGACGCGATGGAAGTTCAGCCCATTGTAGAAGCCATCCTTCGCCAAAAACACGAAGTTGTTGACGGTGGTCGGCGCTTCTTTGGCGAACAGTTGGATGTCAAACTCACCGCGATTGGTCTTGAAGTGGGCGACGTAATTCTTGTTGGGATCAATCTGCATCGCTGGGGGCGCGCTGTATCGTTTTGCCATGGGAATTATCCTTTTCCATTAACCGAAGAATTCGGCGTGAGCATGTGTTTTGCTCATCATCCTTTGGTTAGGATAGCAGAAATTAACAGGAGGGGCGACCCTCCATCTGGTTAGGTGTAACAAATATTTAGTCTTGCGCGCTAATATTCTGCTGTACAATGGGGAGGTGTTTGCAATACCGCACAATCGTTGTCGATTTGTAAAAATAAAATATAAAACGCCCGTACTACCGTGATCTTCATGAATCAATCAAGATTGTGTTGTATGATGATTGATATAGGCAACACACATTAATCCAAGGCATTTGTCATTTATCACTAACTTTAATGTTGGAAGTTGCAGGTCTTTAGGGAGCAAGATTGGTATGCCGACTGTTCTATACATCGAGGATAACCGTGATAATCGGATGCTCGTGCGGCGCATATTAATGGCTTCGGATTATGACTTTCAAGTCGTGGAAGCTGATAACGCCCGCACTGGTATTGAGATGGCAACCCAGAGTCCGCCCGACATTATCCTAATGGACATGAGTATGCCCGAAATGGATGGCCTCACTGCCACCCGTATGCTGCGGGGGATTGACAATCTGCGCGATATTCCAATTGTGGCGCTGACCGCCAACGCGATGGAAGGCGACCGCGAACGTTCTCTGGAAGCGGGATGCACCGGGTACATCCGCAAGCCGATTGATGTCGATAAGTTACCCGACGAAGTTCTACAATATATTAGGAGTCGCCAGTGATGAGCGAAGTCCAACCGACACATACTGCCATTGAACCCGGTGAGGCTCATGTACTGGTAGTGGAAGACAACGTACCGAATTTTGTGTTGATCGCCCGTATGCTGGCCTTCATGGGTGTGCAGCGCTGCGAGTGGAAGACGTCTGGCTGGCAGGTCGTCCAATTTGCCGATACCTTGCCCCGCGTGGATCTCATCCTGATGGATATCCGCCTGCCCTATGAAGATGGCTACCAAGCCTTGCAGAAGGTTCGCGCCCATGCCCGCTTGAAGGACACCATCGTCTGCGCGGTCACGGCAGAAGCCAGCGAAGACCAGATGCGCCGTGCCAAGAAGGCAGGCTTTAACGGCTTCCTCGGCAAACCGTTGGACGCCGACAAATTCCCGGTACAGATTCGCCGCTTGCTCGCGGGCGAAGAAGTCTGGGAGTGGAAGTAATCCCCCTCAATTAGCACCCTTCATCCCATCCGTGTTAGACTATGACTCACATGGTCAGACAGGGCATGGGTTGAAGGTTTCGTAACCGTCCCCATAGCCAACCATTTACAAACAACATCCTCGTACCATCGCACGACTTAGCCTGTTGATGAAGCGCGTTTTGGCATCGTTTTGGGCTGCCTCTGGCAGACACGGTCGGTCAAAAGATCACAGGAATTAAGATTACATTGGGGCAATTCATTCTTACGGATTCGGTTTCTAAAATTCGTATATGATGTGAACAGATAGAGACTTTAGCATCTCTGTTCTTTAATATTGCTACCCAGTAACCCAAATAATCAGTTGTTGAGTAACTTGTATGGCAGAAACACTCCATTCTGAGCAGACAAATGACCTTTCCCAACGGCAGGCCGCAGCCAGCCTCGAACTGACCACCTGCACCACCTTCATTGAGATGGCCACCGTGATCGCGCGGCATATGCCTTTGGAAGACGGTCAATTTATCTCGATTAACCGGATTACACAGGACACCAAAGAACAGCTTTTCATACTCGAACAATTGGCGTGGGCCTATCCCGATTCGATCTATGAAGGCAGCGCCCGCCTCGAAATTCCGCTGCCGGGTAAGGGTTATCCGCTCGAACCGGACGCGCCGGATTACAACACACCCTTGATCATCGAGAAGGTACAGGGCAACGAACGTCTGAACTCCACCTATCGCAATTGGTTAGCCGCCTACCATATCGTATCGCTGGCGAGTTTTCCTATACGCTTTGCGGGTAAGGTCATTGCCGTCTTAGGTATCAAGTGCCGCAATGCCTCTATCCAATTGAGCGATGAAGCTCTAGAGCAGTATCAACTGCTGGCCAACCAACTTGGCGCGCTCATTCAAGTCAACAGCCTTAATATTGAAGTTGCTTTCCGCCAAGAACTCATCGAGCGGCAGTCACGCACCTTCGCTGAACTCACTGCCGACATGAACTTCGAGCAGATGGCCGCAGCCGTCGCCCGCAATATGCTGCCTGTACGTGGACGCTTCCTCGGCATCAGCCAAATTCTCTATGATGCTGAAGGTCAAATTACCGGCTGGCATATCCTCACCAGCGCCAACCGCGAACACGTCTACAACTGGAGCGACACGCCACTCATGACATGGGAGGCCGTTGCGCCCGCCGTGCGCGAAGCCACCTTAGCCGGTAAGTCCTACGTCTTACAATCCATCCGCGAGGCGAAACCGGAGGAGGAAAGCGAGGAACTGCATAACCTTCTCTCCACGCTGCACGTCGAAAGTTACGTCAACATCCCCATGATGGTAGAGGATAAACCGGTTGCGGCGCTGCTTATTATGAGCCGTACGCCCAACACCTTCACCGCTGACGAGGTCAACGCCTTCGCCAACGTGGGGGATCAGATTGGCGCGCTGGTTCACGCCCGCACGCTGCTCGAAGATGCCCAGAACAATCAGAAGATGGCGTTGCAGATGGTGCAGACCAACCGCAACATCACCCTCACCAACAGCATGGACGATATTGGTCAGGCGTTGATGGTCGCCATGCCCGCCAGCGTCAGCGGCCTAACCATCGCCTTGTTCAGCCGTCCGATCCAAGCCTACGAGAAGCCGACCAACCTTGAAACATCGGTTGTCGTCAACCGTCATGGCCTGCAAAAGCTGGATAAGATTGATCGCATTTCGGGGGATGCCGCTGGCTTAGGCGATACCGTTCGCCAGCTTAAGAGTAGTGACGTGGTTGTCCTTCAACCAGCCGAGCCACACGTTGCGCTCCCGCCCCAAAGTTTGGCGATGTTATATGCCGAAGGTGCAAGCCGCGTGACCGTCATTGGCCTGCAAGCGGGCAAGCGGATGCTCGGCGTCTTGGGCTTAGCTTCCAACGAAGCGCTCGACAAGACACCGCAGCAAGGGGCAAACCTGCGCGCGTTGGCTGACCAAATCGCTATCACGCTCGAAAATCGCAGCCTACTGACCCAAACCACCGAGAGCCTCAATCTGGTGCAGATGCAGTTCGACACCTCGAACACCATCTATCGCAGCACGCATCCCGGTGAAATCTTAGACGCCATCAATCACTTCTCTGGTTCAGTTTATGAACGCGCCCAAATCGCCTTGGTTGAACCGGAAAGTGATCCGCCGATGCTGCGGATCGCGGCAGAACTGCGCGACGGTCAAACGCAGTTGACGGAAACCATCGTGCCGCTGGAGTTCTATCCCGCGCACCAGACGCTCAAATCGCTGGAAACACTCTACATTCCCGATGTCGCCAACGATACCTATTTGACGCCTGCCGAGCGCGCTTCACTAGAAGAGCAAGGCATCCACTCGATGTTGATTGTGCCGATGGTGGTCAACGCCAACATGGTCGGCATGATCGCCTTTATGAATCGCATCTCCTCAGCGGTTGCGCCCACCAGTATGCGGGCGCTGCGTCACATGGCTGATCTGGCCGCTGTTGTGGTCGAAAATCGTTCGCTGCTGCAAATCACAGGCCAATCGCTGGAAGAAACCCAACTGCTCTATGAAATCAACCGCGCGATCTTAGGCGCGCAAGATACGATGGACGTGCTGCGGATCATCCGCGAGTTACTCGCACCGGATGCGTCGGTCGTCAGCGAACTCAGCATCCTCTATGATGACAATCACAATCTACGTGATTTGATGGTGAACTTCCTCAACTATGGCGACAGCGAACAGGCCGTCCAAATGTCGTTGCGGGAGCAAGTGGGCGAAGAAGCCTTGCAACGCCTGCAAGATTATTGGAATAGCAACCGCTCTAGCCTCTTGATCGCCGAAGATTTGGAAACCTCTGACCGCGATTATCCCATCAGCGATTTTATCCGTGCCTCCGGCGCACACAGCTTCGCCAACGTGGTCGTGCGGCAAGGCTCGCGCGTGGTGCAGATGATTAACATGTCCTTCACCGAGGCGCGGCATTTCACCCCTGCCGAGCGACGCTTGTTCACCTCGCTCAGTACGCAAATCGGCATCGTCATGCAGAACCACCGTCTGCTGCGCGAAGCCCAATGGAGCGCGGGCGAGATGAGCCGCCGCGTGGGACAGCTGCAAGGCATCAACCAAGTGTCCAGCCGCATCCTGCGCGCCACCACCGAAACCGAAATGGTTAATGAAACCAGTGAAGCGCTGGTCAATCTGCTGGGCATCAGCCACTGCGGCATCACCCTTGTTGATCCGAATGATCCGGATTATTTGATCGTGGTGGGCGAATATCCCAAGCGAGGGGCCGTCAATACGCGCCTGCCCTTAAAGCATAATCCGCTGTGGATGGCTTTAGAGAAGCAAACCTTCCAACCCTTGTTCATCGCCGACCGCGATAACGACCCGCTGGTTGAGCCGGGGACGCGCGAAATCCTGAAGCAGCTCGGCGTCTACTCGCTCGGTATCGTCCCCATCGTCAGCAATGATCGGGTCGTTGGCGGCGTGGGCTTAGATATGTACTCAACCGAGCGGCGCATTTCGCCGGAAATGTTGGAACTGGCGCAAATTTTGGTTGTGCCCTTGAATATCGGTCTGCAAAACCTGCGCTTGCTCGGTAACCTCCAAAACAGCGCCGACCGTTTGGGCGAACAGGTCGATACTTTACGCAGCCTGCAACAGATCGAAGCGCATATCAGCGCCGCGCAGGATGAAACCACGCTCCTAACCCAAGCCGTCAAAGATTTGGCCGATTTGGTGAAGGCCGATCACTGCGGCATCGTGCTCATTGATCCCAGCCAGACGATGGGACGCGTCGTCAGCGAATATCCCGACCAAGGTGCCGTTGGTATTCAATTCAGCATCATCGGCAATCCGCTGTATGGCTTCTTTAATGGCGACAGCTACAGCCCGGTCGTTATCAATGACATCGAAACTGATCCCATTTTGGACGAGGAAAATCGAGGCTTCCTGCGTGGCATCGGCACCAAGTCCATGATCGTACTGCCGCTGGTGGTGCATGACCGCGCCATCGGTTCGGTGGGCATTGATCTCTTCACTGCCGAGCGCCAAATCAGCCCGACCATGATTGATCTGGCGCAAACCGTGTCCTCCCAGATTGCGCTCGCGCTGCAAAACCGTCGCCTCGCTAGCGAAGCCGAAAGTCGTGCCAACCAACTCCAACGTATCGCTGCCTTCAACCAAAGAGCGCAAAGCTCGTTGGATATTGGCCGCATCTTGGAGACGATCATTAGCGAAGCCAGCCAAATGCTGCCACAGAACCAGATGAGTATCAGCCTGCTCGATACCTCAGACAATCAACTGAAAGTCGTGGCGCAGCGCACGGATGACAATCTGCATGTAGCAACGCACGATGGCGACGTCATCCCCCTCACCGGCCACGTCAAAACGGTTTGGGAGAAAGCCGAGCCGTTGTATATCCCTGATCTGCGCACCGTCACCCAAGATATGGATGTGGGCGTTACGCTCCGGTCGTGGCTCCTGCTGCCGGTCATGGGGCATGGTAGCGTGGTGGGTATGGTCAGCGTCGGCAGCGACCAAGCTTTTGCCTACAGCGAAACCGATATTCGCCTGTTCAACCAACTCGTGACGCAGTTCGGCGTGGTTTTGGAAAGTGTGGATGCTTATCGCCAGAGCCAACAAACTGCGCGTAACGAATCCTTGGTCAATGATATTTCCGCTCAACTTCAACGGCAGTTGGATATTCAAGGCATGTTGAATGTCACCGCTAATGAATTGGGTAAAGCCATCGGCGCGCGGCGTGCGCGTATCCGCTTGGCAACCACCGTTTCTGAAACTGATACTCAATCGACTGCGGAGTAAGAGTTATGCGCCACTTCCTACAACAGCTTTATGGCGTCTCCCGCTACAACAATACCCTCCAGAAAGAACAGGCGCGGTTGGTTTATACCGTCCTGTCGGTGATGTTCGTGATGGGTCTCCTTTTTATGGGCGTTGCCATCGCCTCACCCCAATCGTTATTTGGCAGTTCGGGTGATATCTCGCAGCACTTCACCTTGGTATTCGGGTTGTACTTTGTAGGTGTCGCCGTCGCCTACATCATCACCCGACAAGGCAGAAATACCCTCGGCGGATTGATTGCCGTACTCATCAGCGCCTTGAGCTTTGGCAGCCTCTCGGTCAGCAGTGGCTCGTACACCATGCAAGACGGTATGTTTATGCTGGTCGTGCTAGCGCTCTCCGCTTTATTACTCGGACAGCGCGGCTTGATCCTCGGTGTTGTACTGGCCTTGGGCATGACCTTCGCTGGATTGAGCGTTCGTCCTTATACGCCTTACACACCAAGCAACAGCATCTACGAGTTCATCGTGGTCGTGTTATTGGTACTCGTGGCAACAGCCCTGTTTTATGGTTTCTTACGCTTCGCCCGCATCAGCCGTGAGGCCGGTGCCGCCACTGCCGAGAGCGAACGCATGAAACTGGCACAGCTCACCAGCCTCATCACCACGCGCATCTCGCGCCGTCTCGCCTTGAACGAAGTGCTGCGCAATACGGTTGAAGAAATCCGCCAGATTTACCCCGATATTTATCACGCCCAGATTTTCCTGACCGAACCCAGCGGCATGGCGCGCTTAGTCGCCAGCACGGGTGAAGTCGGTAAGATGTTGATCGAGCGTCGTCATAGTTTGCCCATCGGCAGCCAGAGCGTCATCGGACAAGTCACGCTCAACAACAACTACGTCATCGCCCGCACCGACTCCACCAACACCGTTCACCGCCGCAATGAATTCCTGCCGGATACCAAAGTCGAAGCCGCTTTCCCCATGCGCATCGGCGATGCCGTCATTGGCGCGTTGGACTTGCAGAGCAAGCTCGACAAAATTTTTGATGAGGAAGATGTGCCCATCTTCCAATCGCTGGCCGATAACGTGGCCATCGCCATTGATAACGCGCGGCTGTTCGAGGAAACCGAACGTCGCTTGGCTGAAAATCAACAACTGGTCGCGCAGATGCGCCAATCCAGCGAAGAAGTTGAGCGCCTGAACGAACGCTTAACCGGACGCTTCTGGAAAGACTTCCTAAACCAGCAAGAAGCGCCTTCGCTCAACTTGGATTTGGAAACCCAAACCAGCACGGCAGATAGCAGCTTTACACCTTCCATCAAAGAAGCCATTCAATCCAACCAATCACTGCAATCCCAAGCGGCGGATAGCAAATTGGTGACGGTTCCGCTTCGTGTGCGTGGGCAGGTTATCGGCGCGATGGAATTCGAGATGGACGAGAAGGGCAAACTCTCGCCGGAAGATCTGGCCATGATGGAAGAAGTCAGCGAGCAGTTGGGATTGGCTGCCGAGTCCAACCGCTTGTATGAAACCAGCCAGCGCATCGCCCAGCGCGAGGCCTTGGTCAACGAAATCTCGACACGTCTCCAAAGCGGTACGAGCGTAGAAATGACCTTAACCAGCGCGGCACGCAGCTTAAAAGACGTGCTGAAGGCCAACCGTGTGGCCATCCGCCTCGGTAAGCCGCCGGTAGAAACGACCAATGAGGGGAACTCATGACCGTAACATCAAACACGCCCAACGGTAATATGGAATTTCTAAGCCGGTCGCGTAATCGCTACCTGCACGTCATGGTCGCGCTGCTCATGGTATCGAGCGGCATTGGCTTGCTGAGCTTGTTCATCACCAGCCTGACCTTAGCCGTCAACCCGATCATTCTCGTCTTTACGTTGGCTTGTTTCATCGTCAACCTGTTCGCGTATGTCATGTTCCGGCGCCAGAGTTATAACGTGGTTATCACCATTGTGCTGGCCGAAGTCATATTAGGTATGTTCGCCACCTCACAAGTCGAGTTCTGGTGGTTCATGTTCGACGCGGTGCTGTCCATGATGACCGCCGCCGTACTTGGTGGACAGCGCGTCTTCCGCATGATCGGTGTGCTGGTCTTGGCCACCACCGTCCTCGTGGCGGTCACCGCCATTCAACGCGCGGGCAGTCCAGCGGCGGGTTTGCCCTACGGGATGCTGCTGATTACCGAATTGATCGTCGGCATCACCACCCGTTACTTCACCAACCAAGCCACGCAGGCCGCGCAAGTCGCCGCCTACAGTGCTAACCTCTTGCAAGCAGCAGCCGCTACCGGTGAAATCATCGGCAAGCTGCTCAAGCTGGAAGAAGTGCTGCCGCAAGCGGTCGAACTCATTCGCGAACGCTTCGCCTTCTATCACGTCCAAATCTTCCTGCTGGATGAGTTGGGCGAAAACGCGCAGCTTGCCGCCAGTACCGGCTCGGTCGGGCAGATGCTTTTCGAGCGTCACCACAGCCTTCCGGTCGGCAGCCGCAGCGTCATCGGGCGCGTGACCGGCACGATGCAGCCGGTGACCGCCAACGACACCGACTCGTTTTATCATCGCAACGACCTCTTGCCCAACACGCGTTCGGAACTGGCGCTGCCCATCATGGAGGGCGAAAAAATCATCGGCGCGTTGGATGTCCAAAGCCGTCGCTACGAAGTCTTTACCAACGAGGTTATTCAAGCGCTGCAAGTGGTCGCCAACCAACTCGGCACCACCATCCGCAACGCCCGCTTATTTGAAGAACAAGAGAAAACCACCCGCGAAGCCCGCCGCCTCTTCTTGGAGTCGGAAACCAACTTTCGCGAAATTCAGCGTTTGAACCAGCAGTTGACTCGCTCCGGCTGGCAAGATTACTTGCAAACCAGCAAGCCGGTCAGCGGCGTGACCGTCCAGAACGACGAGATGCAGCCTGCCGCCGAATGGTCAGACACCTTGCTCGAAGCCTCACAGGGACGCCAAGCCGTGACCACCGAACGCGATGGCCAGCGCATTATTGCCGTACCCATGATGCTGGGTAATGAGGTCATCGGCGCAATCGAAGTTGAGGCCACCGACATTGCCCAAGAATCCGACATCACTGAGATGGTCAACGCAGTTGCCCAACGTTTGGCGCTCAGCCTTGATAAAGCCCGATTGTTCGAAGAGTCCCAAGAAGCCACCGCCCGTGAGCAGCGCATCAACGAGATTGTCACGCGCTACCAAAGCGTGAATAACGTTGATGAACTCCTCCGCATTACCCTACAAGAATTGAGCCAATCACTGGGGGCTACCCACAGCAGTATCCGCTTGGGCGCTGCACCTGTCGCCAGCCTGAATGGAGAGGGC
>JAABUG020115636.1:0-29875 GCA_011319215.2 Scortechinia acanthostroma
AAGGCGAGGGACACAGGTCGGATCTGTCAGACTTGCTAGGGGTCGGAGGGGGTGGTTGGGGGGGGTGGGGAGAGGAGGGGGGGTGGGGGGGGGGGGGGGGGGGGGGGGAGGGGGCGAAACAGACAGAATAGCGCCGAAATGACTTGTTCATGATCCTTCGCTGAAAGATGAGTCGGTTCATTTGATTGCGATGGTTATTTTTATTAGAGACAAACACGTTCTTGCTCTTGTCCAGACATGCACTATGGACTGCATCGCAGGTGTCTGCACATACAGCTTGCGAAGACAGAAGGCACACAAATCCGATGGGACTGTAGTTGTTGAGGAAAGTTTCCCCGCACTTCTTCTCCCATCATTGTCGATGATGAGTCGTGGTGTACTGGTCGTTGTTTGATCCCAATTCTGCAGCAGCCTTGGAAGCAGATCCCATATGCAACAGGCCGCAATGGGTAGCACGAACCATTGTAACGAGGAATAATGCTTGACTGCTGTAGTAGTTCTTCAGTCGTGTCGATATGATGGAGCTTTTTCTTCCCCAGTGTGGTTGTGAAGGTATACGGCCACATTCTCTCCGCTACAAGCGACGGAGAGACTCGTCAGAATTCGAGAAGAACGATACTTGCGGTGCATTATCCCAATTCTATTCGACTGCTTGGAACACATGTTGACCGTGAGCCTGTTACCAGCGCTCAGGATGTCGCGAGACCTTCGAGTACCGACAAATCCCACGGTGAATATGTTGGCTGGATACTATGCGACAGCCAGCGTGCTTCCGTGACTTCGGTTGAGCCCGATGATATTGCATCATGAGGTTGAGATTCGATTCTTGTGCAGGAAGCCTGTCTCGCAGTGTTCATCGCCGAAGGTAGCATTTCGTTTCCATTCAATTTAGGTTCGCAAAGTCCGACGCTGAAACGTATTCAGAGTCTCCGTCCTCCGAATGTATCCATCGGCGAGCAATACTCTCTTCAAATAAGCTTTTTGAGATTTGTGTTTCAGCGCTCATCCTCTTCTCTGCGTGTGATGCGCGTCCGCTTCCAGTGTTCGCGAAGACCCAACTTGTGGGACGGGAAGGAGAGAAATTAAGCACCGTACATCGTGTCGATTGCTTGTGGCAATCCGCGATTGTCACCTCGTCTTCGAAGTGTCTTGGCTGCCAGATGTCCAGCAGGGCCTCCGTCAATGAGTCCTGAAGAAGAGACGCGTTGGAAGGCCGGTATTGCTTTCCATTCCAATTGTTTTCTGGGGCCCCAGGGTCCCCACGTATGGCGAGGTAGTCGAAAAGGAGTAATGCCTGCACTTGCTGGGCCATTCCAGATGGATTCCGTACGCATAGGATCTCGCAGGGTGCGGTCAATTCAGACCTGTTGTATCCGTATCAAGGCTAGTATCACTTGTGGTACTGGGCAGGAGCCATTCAACGCAAAGCTCGAGAACACGTTACAGGAGCTTTGACCGACGATATCCGGCCAAGATCGCTCAATGGATGCAGGAGAAGAAATTTTGTCTGTTTCCTCTGGGCGCAGCAGGATTGGGACGAATTGGCGCTTCCTTCCTAAATGCATTAGGTAAATGCATTCTCCCAAGCAACACAGGCCAGGATCACAGTGTTACACTGGCTGCACGAATGGAGTCGTATGTTGCCTGAGGAAGCAAATATCATGTGCCTAGACCCTTTCACTTCTCTTCGATGGACAGTATTTATACTGGCGGACAACCACAGCGTTAAGGGTATATTTTCTACAGAATGCCTCAACATCCAGGTTATCAAAGCCATTGTTCTTCTCTCTGAACAAATTTGTTCAATATGACATCCATTCCTGGGCTAGTCTACATACAACATGGGGCTTGATGCGCACTGATCTCGGCCTATCGGTTTCCTTCTGTCAGCGAGCTGAAGCTTACCTTCCCACTGGACGTTGAAAAGATTAGCTTCACACCATCAGTCACTTGACAATAGGCTGAGGAAGATGATCGTCGATCGCCAAAGTTTGCCAGATAAGTGAGGGCCACCTGATGAGCAAAGGGTAAAAAAGAATAACTTGGACCTTGATTTGCAGTACGCACCATTTCCCCTCTAATTCCTCTTCTGCTTTTCTGCAGTAGTCAAGCCTTCGCTGCCTCGCGGCAGTCTTCGAGAAATTACCATGATCAGCCCATCGAGCATCAAGCAATCAGATTGGCAAAGGACAATTTCCGATGACTAACTCGCGGATGCAGGTACAATGCTCGATAGGGATTGCGTTATCTCTGCGTCGGAGCTCTCCGAAGCTCTCAGTCATGCAGATTTGCGATAATATCTCTTGGTCTTGGTGGTGTGATAGTTGATCTTGCGTTTTCAAAGGTCAATTGGACGCATTATCGCGCGATAGCATGTGAGACATGTCTATTCAAAATGCAACCATTTTATCAAAGCTGTGTGTGGGTTTACGGAGTACTATGTGAGCTGCCAAGGTCCACGCCAATTGTTTGCAGCGTCCCAGTGGTTCCAGTTGGACAGGCTGGCTTGGCGTCTATCGCGCAAATGAGTAACTATTGGCTGGCATTGATTCGTGCAGGGGACTCTCGCCTGTCCCCTCCTTTAAAGGCACACTAAGCATGATCCCTGTTCTTCAAGACCGCCAGTTCATGCTCCAAGGGTCTTGTCCAACCAAATGACTCTCAGAGACTGGTGAGGAGACAGGCACATGTTAGCGGCAGGAACTAGGTAGCGCCAAAATGCGCCTTTTTCCGTCACGCTCAGACATCTGTCTCTCGTTTGCGGCTTGTCACCTTCCAGAATAAGCTATGGCCCGGTGGCCGAGGTACAACCCTGCGCTAGAGATTGCTTAACAGAGTCTCGACACTTATTAAAGCCTCTTGGCGTGTCTGTCCGTACCTCTCCAGCAGGTCGGCTTTATGTGTTTCCACAAATTGAAAGTAAGTTGTGAGAGTCCTTTTTCCTAATTAGACAAGAGTTATTAAAGTGGCCTGGGGTCTTCACTTTTAGTCACCAATATTCTGTCGAGAATGGGCTCCATAAGTCCTGAGACTTTCATGCGGGGATGTCGGTAACATCCTAGCCGCCTATTCACATAGGATCCACAAGTCACCTGTTGATGTCCGCGGCTTGTCGTGTCGGCCATGGCACAGAATTGCCCAATGTGACCTTACGACGTGTTTTTACATTGGACTGTCAATCCCTGTGCTGCGCTACTGATCACTGAATCATAGGAAGCGAGGACTGTCATCAAGTACCTGACCGTGGGCTGCAGCAGCCAAGTGCAGAAGCAGTGACCTCTCCTCACAGGACCAGCCCGTTCAAAAGCTGCCTGCAACACCCCTATCTATTGGGACGGACCGAGATTAATCTCCGACGAGGCAATAAGCGGCAAAATTATTACCGTAACTAGCCGTTTTATTCCACCGTCGAAATCACAGCATCTGCGGTCTGGGAGAGATAATGGCTATCTTCGCGCTGGTTTGTTCGATATAGCTACATTCGGCGACGATCCACCTGCTCACCAGTCGCAAGTCACCAGTCATGTTTTGCGATTGCAGGCGCCCCAGGCTGATGTTCATGATCTCCCCTATCCGGTTGGCCATACTAAACTTAAATGCTGGGTCTCTTTCAAATCCACAAGAGTGATAGTGAAACAGAAGAGACAAGTGAAAGGAAATTGCTTTAAGGATGATTAATGGGACCAGGAACAGGCCATCAGAATCGCTACTCCACTGTGAACAAAATAAGAGGCAACCGCCTTATCCAGCATCCAGACCCTCCGCAAGATTGCCATGTTTTGATCAAGATAAGGAACGTTGTCTATCAACAAATCAAAGTGTCCTGAAAAATGCCTTCCTTTTCTGCGTTTCTTCTATCACTAAATCTAACCCCTCATTACTCTGGAAGCGGGAATTTCAGAGAATCCGGTTCTCATCGGATGCAGGAGGATTAAGATGGCGCATGTCAATCAACCCCTCTTTGGCTGCAGCCTGCAAGTATCGCTACCAGCTTTCCTGCCTGATTCTACTGTTCTAGAAGCCCGCTAGAGGCGCCTCTTGGTTGCATCGGGCCCCTTGATTAGCTTTTTACCCCAGGCCCGAGATAAGTTGCCCGGCCGTGGCGGCGCAGAAACCAACTTCTAGCGGAGTCTATTTCGTCAACCGCCAGCAAGCTAACGCCATTTCAATCCCCTAGCCCATCATGGCCTGTTAAAAAGGCACTTGTCTCGCTCCACATATCCAAGCTCCTGATGATTTGCACTGGATCTTCGTTTTCTGGACTCCCGCTCCTGTCTGTTTCCTCTCCACCTATTAGTCATTGTCATTGTATTGCGGATCCATCAGTAGCCAATATCTGATGCCATGACGCGCACTACTTCCGTCGAAGATGTCAAATTTGAGATTCCCACGTGGGAGAACACGAACGTTGATGTCGCTGACGGCAGCGGCCGACCAGAATCCAGTACTAGCGGCGACACAATTCGTCCAAAAGGTCGCATACGACGATCAATGACGGCCTGTAACACTTGTCGCAAGCTGAAGACCCGGTGCGACTTAGATCCACGCGGTCATGCTTGCCGCCGCTGTCTCTCATTGAGGTTCGTAAGATACAAATTCTACACTGAAGGATTACGAGATGTTGAAAGCCTGAAAATCTCTCTTGCTTCAATTTGGCCCGTTGGGATGGAAATTTCGCTAAACATGTTTCCCTCGCAGGATAGAATGCAAGCTGCCTGAGACAGCTGAGCGCTTTCAAGATAATGCTTCAATGTGGTCGGATGCAACGGCGGCCATTCCGTCCATTGAAGAGCGCCTGAATTCGCTGGAACGAAGTATGACAGAAATGACCAGCATGATGCGACAGATGATGGACCGGTCGCCCAGTATATCTGGCAGCTCGGTATCCATGTTGACAAGGAGTGGTACCACCGACGACACCGCTTCGATTGAAGGAAGTCAATCATCTTCCTTCGCTCCTAGACCTATCCGTCTCATTCAGGACCTGCAGTCCGACTTCATGCGGGAGGCAAATGTCCTTCCTGCAGATTCCAGGTCACTCGGTGATCCCTTCAGCAAGGGGATCATCGACCCTAAACTATCTCAGAAATTAATTCAATTGTGTGCCACACCCTTCTCCGCGTCTGATTTTGATCTGTTCTTGAGAAACCTGCCGCTAATCTACTCGGCTTATCGCAAAGATTTGTCGATCATTTTGGGATTTGGATCTCGATCGACAATTCGTCCGATATTCATAATGAGTTGAGAGCTACAGATCCGTTGCTCTATAGTACAGCTTGTCTTCTAGCATCTCGCTACGTCCCGGGTATACCATCATCCGTAATCCATGCTATGTATCTTCAGATACGACATGCAGCAGTCAACGTCCTCTGGAACAATCCACCCCTTAAGCACGAAACACTTCAGGCTCTTACTCTCCTTGCCTTATGGCCAACAGCAGTACAAAAGGAGACTCCTATGGATAGTTGGTTGCTGAGCGGGATCTCGATCAACCATGCTATTATTACCTTTGACTTTCTCAACCATGCTCCTGCCGAGCTTATTGTGGACAATGACATGGTCGCGAAACTACGGTTGTGGAATTCCCTATGCCTGACTCAGTTACAGTATGTTTGTCATATTCAAGGTTTACGCGACATTTGCTAAGAGAGCTCTTAGGTCTGCCATTGGAAACGCTCGCCCCTTTCACATACAGCAGAGGTATCTCGAGCATTGTCCACGTCTTCTTGAGCACCCAGCTGCTACGTTTGAAGATGGAAAAATTGTGGCGGAGATCCAGTTATATCTGATCGCGCTGAAGCTGCAGAATTTCAGCCACCGTATGCGGCTGGGAGACTTTGAATACGAGGAAATCGAACGCTGGAAGATGGAGTGGGCACATCTCTTAAGTAAGTAAATAGCCTTTATCATATGTCTAGGAAGGGGACTAACGGTTGAGCAGCTGGCGAGCAACACTCGACACTAGAGCTTAGCCTCTGGTATTGCCAACTACTACTCTACCGGACCGCCATGAGATTCCACTGGGAGTCCGAACCCCTCATCTCAGAAATCCTTCGTAATTCGCGCCTCATCCTCTCAAGATTCCTATCGTTCCGCTTTCCAAACGCACTCGCCTTCCCAGATCAGATCTACTACATTGTGGGCTACGCCGCCCTGAACCTCTGCGACTTCAACCCAATGGATCCGCTTATCGACCAGGTCCAAACCTTCCTGCTTCACTTGTCACCGAACGAAGATCACATCGCCTACTGCTTCTCATATACCATCACAGAGCTCAAGCGGCGCTGCGCAGCAGGTCCAGGTCCTAACCCCAATAGTGCAGTCAAAGGCGCGTTCGGGGATACGCGCAAACTGAGCATGGGGCAGCAGATCCAATTCATGAATCCGCTGATGGATACCATGATGGCCGAGTACGGTGGCTTGGAGCATCTCTTGCCCGAAGTCCCGCCGCACTCCTTGCCTGATATGCTCACTAGTGTAGCCGGTGAGCTGCAGGCGTTTCGTACTGCGATACTTTGATGCCATCGTATATGAACTTGCATGTAACGAGATGAGATGAGACAATATGAAAGCGCCTCATGCGTGACGGCCGTACAAGCGGCAGTAATGTATTTTTTTTCTTCCTTCCACAGTGTGAAGCAGGCTTCACCTGCCGACGCAGACAATCTCAAACACGTTATTTATTCAAGTGGCCTGTTTTAATTTAAACTCGGCTCTGACAGGGGCGCGGGGTCTCATCACGTGTAATACTCAGTCTATCGATCGTTCGATCCTCTGCTGGAGGTTAACGACAAAAGTAGGACATAGAGCCCGAGGTCGCAATTGCCATGGTCTGATTCCTCTCGGAAGCCATCCCTCCGACTCGAAATATGTCTTTCTAACATGTAGTTGATTGTAGCTGTACTAGCCAATTAATCGAAATAAAATAAACCAGCCATGCAATTGACGATTTATATATACGTATATAGCAATTCCAGACAGAACACGCATAGAATCCAATCCATTGCAATTCCCCAGAAAAAACTCCGCTGCTCAAGTACAGATCGTACTTCCGTTCAGCATAGCCGTCGGGTAAAACACCCGGGGCAAGCCACTGACCATGGGAACGGGGACCTTCCCGGCGGAGTCTACGGTCACCGTAGCACAGGAATAGACCTCAGTCAGCTGTTGTCCAGCCGCGTAGCCTGTTCCGCTCAGCGAGAGCGTGTAGGACCTCCCGGAAGCACCGAGGTTGGAGAGCACGGAGACGACTTGTGCTCCGTCGGGGCCTTTCCGCATGGCGATGGTGGAGGGATCTTGGTAGATGGGGTTATTCTGACTGAGTTAGCTAGGCTTCGGTTGTGTATTGTGGTTTGGGAGCGGGGCATGTACCTTATACGTCACGTACGCCGGGTCCTTGCTAATAGCGTGATTCCGGATGGCGTTTGTCCTCGCGATGAGCTTGTATAGCTCGCTGGTGGTCGAGTAGCCGGATAGCCAGACGGCCGCGCGGTTTGCGGGGTCCGCGCCGCCGCTGTAATGTTGCTCCTGGCCGGCGTAGATGATAGGGATCCCGTCGGAGAGAATGGTGAATGCTGCGGCGTTTTTGGCGAGTGCCATGTCGTTGGTGTACCTGTGAGGGAATTCATCAGAACGCTGGACTGACGGAGAGAGAGAGTCTGGATTGAACTTACGATGCGAAGCGGGGAGTATCGTGATTTTCCACGAACGTGCCTAACAGGGTTGAATCGGCGCAGTGCGACTTGACCGTATTGATCATATTGTAGAGGTCGCTCATAGTGCCAGTGGTGGATTTGAAGGCATTTAAAAGCGGATAATACCTGCTCTAGTCAGATGCGCGGTGATGCAAGGTCTCTATGCGTATGTCACTCACAAGGGGTAGTTCAGTACTCCGTCCAGGACCTCTTGGTAGGCGCAAGTGTACGCAGTGTCTCCATCAAATACCTCCCCGATGCAGTAGACGCCCGCGGCGTCGTTGAATCCCGGCCAGAAATCTTTCTGGACGTGCTTCACAGTGTCAATTCGGAGGCCGTCGACTGTAGCAATTGACAATTGGTCAATCCTTGTCTTGTGCAGAACGAGAGTGCATTCTTACTGGAATAATTCGACACTAAAGACCTCACCCAATTGTACCATATCTTTCGGACATTCGATTTTGTAGTATTAAGATCCGGCAAAGGCACGACATTGTCTCCCAACCAGCAATCTTCCACGTTTGTCTGATTATCGTAGTTGCTGATGAAGCAGAGCGGATGGAAGTAGGTCTGAGAATTGAAAGGCTTGAAAACACTATAGTCGACCGAGTTGCCTGCACCAGCATATCCCTGTCTCATCAGCAAGCAGTAACCCGAGGGCTGAACCCGACGAACCATGTGATTAACAACAACGTCGAGCATGAGATACATGCCCCTGTCGTGAAGAGCAGACGCCAGGGATTTCAGGTCGTCAGCCGTCCCATAGTTGGAATTGACCGAATAACTTCCCGAGTCAGCAGAACTCATACCAGTGCGGGGATGGCTTGAAGCTCACATGTCTTGCTGCCAGTACCCGTGGTATGCAGTGCCCTCGGATGTATTCTGGGGAAGTTGCCCGGTGACTGGGGTTATCCAGATCGCCGTAAAGCCCATTCCTTGTATATAATCGAGCTATATTGTCCCAGATTGGTCATTGGTATACTCTCAATTCCACAATAGTTAGAGACCGCTGCTGACTTGTTTGATAATGCCTCGCCAAGTACCACCACAATATTCCTGTTTCACGTGTCAGTGCGTCGTGGCATATTAAGAGAGGCTCTGTGTAGCTGACTCGAGCGCTAGTATCACACCAGGCCGTCGTGGAACCGTCCGTCCGTGCAAATCGATCCGTGAGTAAGAAGTAGATGGACTGGGACCTCCATTGCGCTGGAGTGGCCGCGAAAGCTGTGACAGCTAGGCAAGAGAGAATCAAGAACCAGCGTATTGGCATGCTGAACGTGATGCTCACTAGACAAGTCCGCAATCTCGTCTCTTGTCACGACTGGGAAGAGCCAGGGAGGGACTCATCGGGGGGCTTTATAACCTCAGAGGCTCAGACAAAGATGAAGCAGGATATCGACAGACAGTAGATCACCACCAAATGCGAATCCCGCCCATCTCAAGTCGTCAAAAATCAAGAAAGTCTTACAGAACAGCCCCAGAGGTGGAGGAGAGCGCCATTAAAGATTGAAATAAATCCCCTGTGAATGTCCGCCCCTGGTCATCCAGCACGAGGATCTGCCGGTCGGTATTCGGTAGTCTGTCGACTACTGCATCGCCCTTGCAGCTTCGGCAGAGAAAAATCAACATCAGCATAAGAATAGAGCAGCTGATTCGACGCCACATATGGAAAATGGACCGATCGCATTTTGCACCGATAGGCTGACGCGGGGAAGAGCTGGAGCTGTATCATGTATGCAGGCAGGTGGTTGGTCTCTGGCTCTCTGGCTGTTTGGCAGTGTGACGGCTGAGCTTCTCGTCTCATCTCCCTTTCTTTCCCTCGGTCATCATCGCTGTAATCCACTCAAGGCACTTCATCAGTAAAAGCATGTGAAAGCTGTGCACGCGAGCAGTCTTCGTCCTCCTTGATGAATGAAAAGATGAAACGCCGCGGCCGAGGAAAGTGACGACGACGCAGTTCCTGACGATCGCCATAGGCGTCTTGACCACTGTCAGCGCTCTCTCGGACCCCGCTCAGATGGTGATCCCGGCAATAATAACGCCTCAGACGACGGACCTCTTCGAGTCATGGTTAGCGGCGGAAACTTCATATGCCCTTCATAGTGTGTTCAACAATATCGGACCGGACTGGCCCAAGGCGACCGGCGCTGGCTCAGGCATCGTCATCGCTAGTCCTAGTCAAAGCAATCCGGACTGTGATGTTGGATGCAGTGAAGAGTCTGAATTCAAATTCATTACGAAGAGCATTGGGATGGTAAGGTTGTCTGGGAACATGATCGGAATCGAGCATATGTGATGCCGGACGAGTGTGGTGCAGTCAATGCGACGATCAATGCCGTCTGGAGATGGTGATTCCATCCTCACTATATAACGCGATCAAGATCCTATGGGCTTTTCGGGCTACTGCGTGGCTTACACATAAACCTTCTGTCGGGTTATGGCTTTCGATAGTATTTCGTAATTGTCCAGCAATGAGCTAATGCTTCAGCTATATAAATCTGTAGCTATACAACAATAAATAAATATGGGATCAGCCGTGGAATTTACCACTTCAGAACCCAATCCTCAGCCCACGCGCCATGGGGCGTCATGCTCTGCAATCCCTGCACAGACAGCACCTTGGAGGTAGCATTGTAGCGCACGGAGCCAGGGTGGACGTTACGGCCGTTGAACGTCACAGCAGAAGGCTTCTCTGCCACTCCGAGGACAGTCACCTTATCCAGGCGGTTCTTCTCCTCCCAGGTCCCCTTGGCCGAGACCTTGATGCTCGAGCAGGTAGCCTGGAACTCGACGTCGAGGGTGGAGGAGGGGTTGACGCTGGTTCCGTCGTCGAGGTACAGCGAACCAGAGGCAGTTTGCTTGCCGCCGAGAGCTACGAGCAGCGACCAGGGGGTGTTACGGGCGTCTCTGACGGTGAGGGCGGGTTCCTGCATGGGCAGGATGCTGCCTCCGCGGACGAAGACGGGGATGTGGCCTAGCGGGGCGGGGATGGTGGTGTTGACGCCGGGTTTGGCATCCACGGCTGACTGGGTGTACCAGTCGTACCAGACTTCGCCTTTGGCGATGCCCGGGAACACGCCCTTGACGGTGTCGACGAGGGGTTCGAGGACGGGGACGACCATGATGGAAGGACCGACCATGAACTGGGTGTCGACGGCGGCGAGGGACGGGTCGGTAGGGAACTCCCAGGCGAGAGCGCGCATAACAGTCGAGCCGGTGGTGTGAGCCTGGTGGAAGAGAGTGTAGAAGTAAGGCAGGATGGAATAGCGGATATTCATGGCGGCCTTGGCGGCTTCGGCTACCCCGGCCCAGCGGTAGGGCTCCTGGGGGATGGCCCCGAGGACGTTGTGGTTGCGGTAGAAGGGGAAGAAGGCCGACAGCTGCATCCACCGGCTGCAGAGCTCCTCATCGGTGTTACCGTTGAAACCGCAGGTATCCACGCCGAACATGGGAATACCGAACAGCGAGAACGACAGACCCTGCGAGATGGACAAGAACATGGAGCCCCATCTGGAGTTGTTATCACCGCCCCAGTGACCGGCCCACTTGCCCGAGCCAGCAAAGGTAGACCGACCAATGATGAAGGGTCGCTTGTCAGTGAAGACCTGGCGTAGTCCGTGGTAGGTAGCGTTGAGGATCTGGTGACCCCACAGACTGTGAACATCGTATTCCTGGACACTGTCCACATGGGTGGAGTTGGGAGAAATGGCGTGAACGGCAAGGTCATGGCCCGTCTGAACATGATTAATCACATAAGGAGGGTAGTTGACATTACGAACGCCCGGCGTAGGCGTCGTCCGCAGATACGATGTAGACGTTGACGTAGGGCCGGTTTGGGTAGCAGCATTAGCGGAGGCCTGACTGGCAGAGGCGGCGGAGGCAGAGGCAGCTTCGGTAGAGTTCGTCACGTTGAAGGCCTCGGGATAATCGTAGACCATATTGCCAGGTGTACCGGGAAGCCCGAATGGTGGGGAAACAGGGTTCAGATGTAGCTGTCCTGTTCCACAGCTGCCAACGCAGAAAGAGGATACTTCGCTCATATCAATCCATATGCCATCAAAGGCAATCTTCTTGTGCCAGGTGACGAGTTCGTTGGCCCAGAAGTCAAATGCCTTGGAGTTGTGCCAATCGGGGAAGACAGTAAAGCCAGGCCATACGGCACCAATGTAGAGGCTGCCATCGGGGTTCTTGATAAATACGTCATCCTTTGCCCCTCGAGCATAAGTCTCGTACCTGGAATCCAATCGTGAGACTTGACCATCAAACAAAGAGGATAGGATCACAAAGACTTACGCATCCGATGCATTGTCGGGGTTGGGAATATAGATTGCCGAGTCAACGATAGGAATGTAGTGACGCCCCGACTTGTGCAGTCTGTCGAGAAATTCCTCGCCTTCCTCGTACGAGAACCGTTCGGGATCGTTGTCAAAGTCACGGTAATCCTTCATGTAATCGATGTCGGTCCTGGAAGGAATGTGAATAAAAGAAAATGGGACACGTGTAAAGGCTCAGAATCAGACTGACCAGATGTATTCCAGAGGAATCTCAAACCGCTCAAAGTTGCTGACCACTTCCTCGACTTCAGACCAGTTCCGGTAGCCCCAGCGGCACTGATGAAATCCAAAGGCGGTGTACTGCTGCATCGCAGGAAGACCAACAGTGGAGAGCTGGTAGCTCTTTGTGATGTCCGCTTGCGTGGGACCCGAGTAGAAAGTCAAATCGATGCTGCCACCGATTGTGCGCCAAGTGATGTTGCGGGGTTCCAGGAGAACTTCCTGACCATGAGAGTTTCTCAGAAAGACACCGTGAGAGAATGATTCATAATCCTTAGACATGTCCGCCTCGTCAGCGTTGACAAGCGAGTAAGACCCATCTGTGCCTTTGGTATAGTATCTGGTGTCCAGATAGAAGGGGTGCGCTCCATAGATATTGCTGGAGAGGGATTGTGAGCTGTCTTTTGTTCATTAGGTTTCAGCATGTTCAGCACATACCTATCAATCGGGTCTCCCACATCCGCTGCATATGTGGTTAGGGTCGCGTTTCTCAAAAGCCGCAGCTGGGCCATGCGCTCTCCCAAACCGTACAGGTTGTAACCCTCGGGCAAAGAAGAGACGAACTCAATAAACTGGTTCTCAAAAACCAGGACAGTGCCCTCGGTATCGAAGAGGACGTCTCCGGTAGCCTTGCGAATCACCTTGAGGTTGAAAGAAGGCTCATTCGACCACTTCACTTCAAAATCACTTTGAGAGGCGGACACGCCAGGGCCTTGAGCCCGGGGCACCAAGTCTTCCGAAAGGAGGTACCAAGAAGCGTTGTAGGCATCCACGGAGGTAGGAACAATTTGGATATTCACGCGATCCTTGGCCAGATAATCCACCGTCAGAGACAACGAATCGACGTCTGTTCCGTACACGTTGCATGGTTTGCCCGCGAGCTGCAGGCTGGCGGTGAAACCTTGGGATGTCTGCTGCACATTCGAGGCTTTGTAGCCCGGACAGACATCCTGCGCGTCGACGGCAAGAGGGTCGTCGATGTTGGCGATCAATTGAGCACCAATGTCAACAGAAGCTGGTAAGGTGTATTGCGCGTGTGCTGCGGTTGCGGACGTGCTAGGCGCGAGCGAATGGCTGGCGCCATATGCCGTGGGGAGGAGCCAAGCACTGGCGACGAGGCCCACGAGGCTGACCATGTTGAAAGTCTCTGGCAAACAGGACCAGACCGTGCTGTTGCTGATAGAAAGAAAATTGAACGTCATCCCGGCGAGGGATCGTCACCTTTATATCATTGCCCGCTACGGAGCACATACGTTCGAATTCCTGTCTTTGTTACGGAACCCCGCTTACATTACTGCTGTGTGTGGAATGTTGACTGACAGTAGAGAATCAGAGAATATCTTGCGGTACTGATGAATTCCTCCGTCAAATTCCCGAGCAGATCTCCAGATCTCCGCAAAGAACATCCCAGAACTGGAAGCTGGAACGGGGACGAAGCTCCGCCTCCAAAGGGAGTCCCCCAACCGGGCTTCCTATTTTGGCAGTGTTGTTGCTTGTCACTCTAGGCTCGTGCGGGGGCTCAAGGTAATTGGACTGGGGGGAAAGCTTATGCATGACGAGAGGGGCGCACGGGACCGGAAGTCGGAAAAGCATTCCTCCGCGTCCGGGGTTCGCGCCGGCCATGGATACGATGATGTTACTGTATATTACACCCGATGTCCAAACCTACGGTACAATACAACGAAAATTACATGTCGGACCGAAGAAAGCACAGCGGCCGGAGGACAAGCCGTTCAAAGTTAACAGTCACTCGCCTTTGCCACGCTCTAATCATTAGTAGTTAATAGTAATGATGTAACTGCGTAGTGGATGTCTAAAATAGTGACCAAAACAAACACAGATTCCCTCAAGCTTTACCCTTTGGAATCAGGATGCAGAACAGGAAAGGCCCTCATTGGTGACAATGGCTTCCATTCTCCTGAATACCTACCTTACCTGTATCCGCTCGTTGATCATCTGATACCAAGGACTTGATTGGCTCTAAGTCCGATAAATGCCCGAGGCAGCTGCGCCTCGTTCTACCTAGTATGTGGATAAGGTTGGTTAACATTGCATTCAAATCATTCATAATATATCCTACTTGGATCTCTCGGTGAGAGCCGTGAGGCCCGTGTTGTCTGATCATGTCCGTATAATGGATTGACGTCAGTATAACTCTCCTTCTGCTTAAACTTGTTCAAGTGCATCCGCGGCGACCTTTGGCCATACTCTGTGAATGTTCCCATATCTGACTATGGGAGCGACCAAGAAGCTCAAGCTGGAGGAAGCATCCCAGATCCTGTACCCGGCAAGTCATCAAGTGGCAATGGTAATTGACGCCAACATTGCCCTTGCTCGTCATTTCATGCTTGTGCTCGGCTTCCCGAAACCATCTTTAAGGTGGATGTGAGCAAGCCTCCTCTCGGCATAGGGAACAAGTGGACATACGGCAGTTGAATGGCCTCTCGTTGGTGCTGACTGCTGACGCCCCGGCCTTAGTTTAGTTAGTGCCTAACAAGGCGCTACTTAATATATTCTGGTTACACTCATCGATGTCAACTTGACCTATGGCGACTAGGATACCTAGCGAATAGCCAGATGCACCTAGACCAGAAGGCATCATCGTAACATATGATAAGATGACTCTTTTACCTGATCCCTTCTGGGTTATGCACAAAATAACGCATCCACAACACCATATCTGTTAGTTCGGTGACCATGCTGCGTTAGCCCTTTATCAACCCCTCTTATTTGGGGTACTCCATACTCGATACTCCATGACAATTGACAACGCCCATGATTGTAACTTCGCGGTAGGTGGCGTACTCTAGTAAGTTTCAAGAGCTGTTTAGACAACTCTCTTTTCCCTCCTTCGTATTCTTTAAGCTGCGATCCTGTTCCATGGGGTTTCTAGCGAAAGTTAGTGGATGATGAGGATAACGCGGGGTCCTGCCTTTAGAGGCACCTAGCCCCTGGGCTTAATAATATGGGCTACTACAATACTATGTGATACAGTAAACATACAGTCTGACGATGTACCTTCCTGACCTGATCTAGCCTAGAAAGGTTCCGTGGTAACAAATTTAGTGTAATGGCCATAGAGAACGGATACAATCTTACAATAGAACCATACGCCCATTACAGCGGGACTTCGGTGCCTGTTCTCGGGCCGTCCTTAGTACCTGCAGTACAGCTGCACAGGACTGTGAATAGTAGGTAGTATCGAGTCTATCATCGGTTTCAAGTAAGTGCTCTAAACAGGCTTCATTTTGCTCCTTGCAGCTCCCCGCTTCTTCCCCAGATTTTTTTTTTCTTTTTCATTATTTACTTCCCTTCCTTGAACTTATTTTCTCTTCAGCCTCGACATCTGTTTGTCGACTTTATATCATGCTGGCCATGGTTGTTCCATGACTGAATTCTACATGTGATTGTCATCATCATTTTATGAGAGGCGATCCACAATGACCTCAAGGCATTGAGATTTTCTGTTTACTCAAGGGGTTGTGTTCATATTATCTTCTTCCTGACTTACATACTATATCCCTCACCTTTACCTGAGAATTTGCCTCCATCCGTGTTTGGCAATGGACTCGCCTAGTGATACCCCTATGAAATCCGAACAGAAACCGTGCAAGCAAGCCTGCGACAACTGTAGGCGTCGAAAGATCAAGTGCTCGAGAGAGCTTCCATGCGACAAATGCTCCCGGCTTCTCCTTTCCTGCTCCTACAGCGATGTTCTGCGCCGTAAAGGCCCCAAGTTCCGGACTCTCTATCCTCTGGCTCCTATCCATCCGCTCACATCACGACCTCAAGATACCCTGCATTACGACGCTCGACGTACTCTGGACAAGGAGTTCCTTCCGGAGGCCGGAGGTTACCCCATAGGAGCCCCTCCCACGTCTCCTCCATTTTCAGTGGTGGATGCCCAGTTCAATTCCCAGGAGTTCCTGGACTCATTTACACGGCTTGCGCCTCGGGAACTGGTCTCATCCCCTGACTCGACTAACTCCACGTCTGACTCGGGAACCGGGCAGTTCTCTTCTTTTTCAAGACGTCTCTCGTCACCTGTTCTGCTGGCACATGTGAACGTCTATTTCAAGTACCTCTTTCCCATCATGCCAGTAGTACGGAAGGAGGAAATACAGGCGGACTGCCACCAGCTGGAAAGACTCTCTCCACTGAGGTATGCTTTCCTGGCTTCGTTGTGTGCCGCGACTCATATACAGCTCAAGTTTGATGGTGCCATGGACCCCTCTGCCTTCAACACGGAGGGACAGTACATGATGTCAGGGGAAGAGTTGCTCGCGGAGGCGGTACGGGCAAGGAAGGAGTGTGATCCGGTGGACGACGTCAGCATCGAGAGTCTTTTGACTTCATTCTTCCTGTTTGCTTGCTATGGCAATCTCGACAAACAGGAACAAGCGTGGTTCTACCTATGCCAGGCTACATCCATGGTTTTCACTCTAGGCCTCCATCGGGAGGTGACCTACTCGGAATTCAGTCCTGAGGAAGCAGAAGGAAAAAGGCGTGTCTTCTGGCTGCTCTTCATTACAGAGAGGTGAGTTTATCGGCGTCCGAGGGAATTGCTGCTCGAAAGCCGATCTGACACCTTGAGTGCTTCAGGGGCTACGCATTGCAGCAAGCGAAACCGGTCATGTTACGCAATTCTATCCATAAACCACAAGTCCTCTGCTCGGACGATCCTATTCTGACCTACGGCTTCATCAATCTAATCAACATCTTCGAGAAATTGACTCCCAACCTTTACGACTGGGTCTCCGCCGGTGGCAGGGATGGCTTTTTCGAGATGCCTCCCATATCCTCCATTCTGTCCAATCTCTCCAAACCCATGTCCCTAGACGGGGTTGTAGAAATGCAAAGAGTCGACATCCTCGTCACACAGCAGTGGCTGCAGGTGATGATGTGGAAGCTCTCCATGGCGCACGCCTCGCAGCCGGGATCGCGAGACGACGCCGTCCTTCCCTTCCATCTCCCACTCCTGGTAGGAAAAGCCGTGATGAACATCATCGGCGATGCATCCCAGGGATCTGTCGATGCCCACGGAATCGGCATGGTGAGCCCCTTTCCATTCGGCCTCTGATCTCTCCCGGACAACCGTCTGACGGACTTGCTTTCTTTGCAGGAACAAAAACTCTTCGACATAGGCATAGCCGTCGCAGACGTTGCCCGCTCCCTCGGCTCAAAAACATCCCACCATCTCGCCGAATCGGCCGTTGACCCCCGCGAACTCCTCTGGGGCCTCCTCAGCACCCTCTCCCGCATCCGCGGCTCCCCTTCATACCTCTTCCCCGCCCTCCTCAGTCGCTCAAAGAGCATCCTCGGCCTCGACTGCTCCATCAACATGACCAGTTTCCTCCCACTTATCGCCGCCCCTCCCTCAGGACCCACGCCCTCCTGGCGCGACCAAAGCCAGAGTAAATGGAACCTACTTACGGCCGCAGAGCCAAAGCCAGACGAACCGGACAGTGTCCCTGTTTCTGTCTCTTCGCACATCCCATCCCCCATGACCTTTCACGATACCCATCTTCTCGGCGCGACACGGTGTGAATATGAAGTAGAGACACGGATGTAAATATGGATACCAGCGTTGGACTTCGGTGTATATCCTTACGTTGATTTATTGTACATATGTTTGTTTGTATGACGGCGATCACTATGGACGTCATCATGGTTGGACAGTCATAAGTATACGGTTTAGATAACAACAAATGAGAGTAATGATTATCAAGTGAAAGAACGGAACCAATCAGCGTCCAAACCAGCAGAGATCCCTCTCCTCCCCCTTCTCCAGTCTCCACCCCACGTTAGGTAGTCCACAGCGCCCTTACATTCTGGTTTGGGAGAGTGCGTGGCTGGAGAATGGGATGGCCCCAAAACATCATACTAATTGATCCGATTGATTTCGGAATTAGGAACTAAGGTAGCTCTGTAATGAATGAAGCCTTAATCTCAAGGTAGACTATATCTAGTGCTGAAGAAGCACGAATACTACGACCCGAGAAAGGGAGGCAGGCAGAGTTTGGATCCGAGGTGTTTGATAGGTAGTTAGATCCATCTTGTGGAATAACTATGCGAAGGCTGTGCTATCAGAGCATGGAGGGTATAGACATTGCGGTCTGTTATTCAGAGACTACTCATTGATGTGGTTTGTATTCGGGCGTCTTGAAGCTGATTACATCCGTGGAGTTATACGATACAACTACGAGTGAAGACGAGACTGCAGCAGAATGGGTATATTGCTATCATTATGAAACCTATTAGCAAGAAAGCAAGCCACCCTAAGCCACAAGAGATGATTAAACATTGGTAAAGGCGGGTGTAGCGGTCTCAAAGTCTATGGACAATTGAAGGAATTATGTACGTGAAAACATGCCAGGCATGAAGGCGTCGTCTAGAATAGCCATCGCATAAGCAAATAGTGAGGAATGGCACTATCCACAGGTGGATAGTCTATGCCGTCTTCCAGATCAACTCGATGATCTGATCGCCGTTCTCGGCGTCGCGGTGGACGTACCATTGGCGCACTTGGTTGCCAAAGAACGCCGAGTCCTCGAGAATATAGCTGAATTTGCCCATGTCCTTGGGCCTGAGAGGACCGAGCGCATGCATGTACGACTCGTCGACGGCTCCGTTGTCGCCGACCCATGAGACCTCCATGGTCTTGTCGTCAACGTCGATCTGGGTACTGTATTTGGCGATGGAGAAGCCATTGGTGAGTGTCCAGCCGTCCGAAAACTGCCACTGGCGCAGAAAACATTTATCCCCGCAGAGATTCGTGATGATGCTCAGTTGAGCCATGTCGGCCTGGAACCATGACTTCCAGTGATGCACGGACAGTGGTGGTTCGCGCCCGGCCTCGAAGAACCCCGACACATCGCCTCTCATGTCGAGTTGCCGCAGCCGATGATCAACAGTAAGCTTCGTGTTCGTGTGTTGGTATATGCAGAGTGAGATTCTCCGGTCCCCGGTGTGAGGCATGGCTTGACACGCTTCGAAGACGTCGTGGTTGCTCAATTCCTGCACCAGGGGACGAGACAGAAAGACGCCCGCGCCGCCGAATCCCATCATGCCGAAAATGCCAATCTGCGAAACACTCTCCGACACACCTCCAATGTACATGGGTTTCGTGTCGTCGTATTCCGCAAGCGCATCCACCAAAGCCGCCATGGACAGGAAAAAGGTGTCGTCGTCAATCACGCAGGCCCAGCGCGTTCGCGGCCGCATGTTCTTCGCCAGATGCGCGACCAATGAGAAGTATCGAGTCTGATACTCTTCCTCCGACTGTGTCACGAACAGGTTGATCCCTAGGCTATCGGCCTTGGCTTGGACTTCCTCCACTCGTTCATCCGGTTCAACCAAGGCGAAAATACGAGTGCGTGTGTAACCAGCCCAGTGGCTGAAGGCGTCCAAAGACTCGTTCAACCGTGCTAATGTTGTAGCAACGCCAAAGTCAATATGCGAAGCATCCACATTCCCAGGTGACGGAGGCACCTGCACCGTAACTGGGGATTTCATGTAGCAATCATCCTGCGACGGCAGATCCAGCCCACGAGCCTCATCGCTCGACGATTTTTCCTGAAGTAAGGGGATATTGAGCCGTTGTCGGATGGGCAGCTCCGACTCGGAACGAGCGACGATCATTTCACGCCGTTCATACTGAGAAAGTTTGCGGACATCCAGGCGGCGGAGAACGTCGAAGTCGGGTTCGCACTTGACGCCCGAGGTGACGGTGATATTCTGTATAACTGTTGAGGGTTCCTCGCGTATATACTCGACGCGGGGCCACAGTTCGTACGAGAAACCGGCGACGAGAAGAAGCGCGACAGAAAAGCGCAGGACCCTCCTTTTCCACATCCACGATGCGCCCATTGCCGGTCTGGGCTTCTCTTCGAGTTTCGACAACATGAGTTTGTCTTGTATGTGTTCCACTTTCCCTCGCTCAACCGAAGCTCAAAACTGACAGCGACGATGGAGACAGAAACCGATTACCGTGTCGACAATAGCATGCGCATCCCGACCGACTGTGAAGGAACTGGATGGAGGTGGTGGACTTGGACTCAGGGAGGCCAATATAGAGAGAGCCCCTCCGGTGATAGGGAAAAAGGGAACGGGGGGAAGACTAATCCGATCTGGAGACGGCAGCCGGTTCTAGACCCTGACGCTAATTATAGGGGAAGCAAGCAAGAAAGGAAGAAGGATAGTCTTTCGCTCTTCCCTGTTTTCTTCACAATCGAAAGAAATGGGCAAAAGATAAAGAAAGGAAAGAGAAGGAAGAGAGGGGAAAGGGGAGGCAAAAGGGAAATCCGGCTCCAGTTAAGTTTCTGGATAAAAGATAGTAAGGTAAGTAGTACGTAGATTCTTGTCAGTTACTCCCGTCAGTGCCTGGGGCCTCAACCACGGGATGGTGGCATGCAATCGCCGACTGGTAAAAAAATCCGTCATGGAGACGCAAAGAGGCGAATAACAGGACAGGAATTGCAGGGAAAGTGGGCCGGTGCACTATGGATCAGCGGCCGCGTTCTTTGACCATGGTCATAACCCATAAGCACCTTTTTGATCCTCAGGAAAGTTCACGTCTCTTGGTTCAAACTGGCTTCATTCTCCTCATCCATTCGTCATATGGAAGATGTAATAATACTGATGTTGATGCATTCGTCATTACCTCTGGTATCTAATAGTGGCTCTATTTTCAGTAGGAATGCCGAAAGTGTACAGTAGACGACAGAGTATCTCCCTTTTATAAGTAGGACCAGGTATTACATAGACGCAGTGTGTCAGCTGTCAACCCTATTGTTTCTTGGCCCAGTTTATTTCAATATCCTCTCTATTATTGGAACGAACCTGTCATCCCTGCAGAGTGTATCTGGACTACTTCTTACCTCTGTACGAACGGAAATAGCAAGTGGCAAAGGAATGGATCATTGGAGAAGCGGGTTCAGCGATGATCACCACCATTTAGACTAATCTAAGCAAATGACGCGCCACCCAGATCGCGTAAGAATTGACAGTTACATACTATCAAGGTGTTCAAGACACCCAAGCAACGAGGCATTCAGACGACAATCCATGCTCAACACAGCCAGTGGGGACACGGGATGACGACGACCTTATCTTGGCCGTCAGGTATAATCTATGCAGTTGTACGGAGTACTCCGTCATGTAACTGCACCTTTTTGTTGGATATTACTTCTGTTCCCTGCTTGCTAAGTTTAAACAATGATATATGTTCATGAGTGAATAGATGCATCGTGCCTCAAGTGATTGTGGGAGTCCGGAGAGCTTCAATTGAGCATGGACTAGGTATCGACCACCCTCAGCTGATAAGAATATCCGCAACCTAACACTGGGAGGTCCAAGAAATAGCACTAGCGTTCATATAAATAAGAACTACTCCGTACCAACCATATTATTGGTTTAAGTCCATCAGTAATAGTAGGTAACATTAACAATGATCGATGCAGCATGAGGAGACCTTGGTCAAGGAATAGATAGCTTGGCGATAGCTTCTGGCCGAAGAAGTAGAAGCGGCTTAGTCATCTACCGAGTGCAGAGATTACGGCAGTCCACGAGCACCTCAAATGCAAATTCCCAAATAAGGAAATATCTGTCTTCCGCACACTGTGGCATGTGGAGGATTCGAGCCAGAACCCCGGATTATTCAATTCGCCTTCAGACACAAAGGCAACCCTGCCATAACGGCGGAACTGTCTCCGGAGGACTTGACCAACAATAACCGAACCCCGTACCACCCATCTCTCGTGCTGCTATCTTCCAACCGCAGCTCCAATCACACCCCGCCGCCATGGCTACTCAGTCATTGAGCTCGTTGCTGCAACGAGCCTCCATTGACGATCATGAAGAGATGCTCAGCTCCGCCAATGCGGCGCTGGCAAGCTCCAAATCCGACATCCATGCTCAGCATGTCAAGGTGGTGGCCCTGTTAAAACTTGACCGCTACGAGGACTGCCTGTGTGTTTTTGAAGAAGGCGGAGATGCGTTGAAGAAGAAGGCCGCCTTGGAATACGCCTATGCTCTCTACAAGCACGGTCAGCCCGAGGAGGCGATCAATGTCGTCTCGCGTCTAACTCGTGGAAGAGGTGTCAACCATCTGGAGGCTCAAGCTGTATGTCCTTGTTCCCTTTTATCAGTCCCGAGACCCGCGCATGAGAACCGGACGCGGCTTACAATTAAATTTCCCTATCCAGAGCTATCGCGCCGAAAACTTTCGCCGGACAGCTGAGCTTTATGAGGAATTGACAAAGGACAAGGCGTCGATGGGTAATGAAGAGAACGACCTTCGGATCAATTCGTGGGCCGCGGATGCGCAATTGCAGTGGAAAGGATACCCCGAGTTCGTACGACACGCTAGGCCAACAAGAGACGATTTGGAAGCATTCGAGACTGTATACAACGCGGCGTGTCTGAGCATCGCCAAGGGAGATTTTGCACAGGGTGAAATGCTGCTGAAACGGGCGAAAGGTTCGTCTGACGGCACGCGGGTCCGATTGGCGAGCATGGCACTAACAACTTACAGAACTCTGTCGAACCTCGGAAGACCTCAGCCCAGAGGACAGGGCCGCTGAGCTGCTCCCGATTTCGGTGCAGCAGCTGTATGTTTTACTCCGCCAAGGCAAGTCTGAGGAGGCTGAATCGGTGCTCAAGGAGATTTCAGTAGATGAGTACGTGCACCTGGTTGCTCATTGTACCGCAAGTCAAAGCTTACTCAATACAGTATCCCCGAGCTCTCCACAAAGAAGATTGCCCAACACAACATCACCCTCATTCGAGGCACCGCCGCCAATCCCTATGCTCTGTACAAAGCCTTGCATCAGACACCCGACTCCACCGACAACGATAAGCTCTTTGACTATCAGAATAATGTGATGATGGGTAATTCTCACGCAGCGGATCTTCTAGTACAAAAGTACGACGGCATCATCCGCTCCGCATCCAAAGTACTTTCCAAAGCAGACTGTCCCTCGCTCGACGCCAGGACCAACCTCCTCTCGGTCTACAGCGCAGCCGCACACGCACAAGGCCAGACCGGGCCGAAGGCCCTGAAAGCCATCCTCCCGGTGTTGGAGAGACGGCCCAAGGATATCGGGCTGGTCCTGACTGCCGTCCAGCTCTACGTCAATGCAGGCAATACTACTTCCGCCATCAACACGCTGGAGAAACTGCTCCAGAACCTCGACGAGTCCATTGCCGAGCAGGACAAGGATATCCGCTTCAGCCCCGGCCTCCTGACGGTGCTGGTCTCCCTGTACAAGCTTGAAGGCCGCAAGGGTCAGATTCGGTCAGAGTTAGCCAAGGCAGCGAGCCACTGGCGCAACCGCGCCGAAGCTCCCGTACCGCTCCTCCGTGCCGCAGCGGCATCGTTATTACACTCCTCCGACCACGCAGACCTGACTCTGTCCGGAGAACTGTTCAAGAATCTGTACGAGAAAAACAACGGCGACCGATTCGCAGTGGCCGGCTACATCGCCTCGCAAGCCACCATCGACTACGCCAAGGTCGAGTCGCAGCTCGACAGCCTCCCTGCCGTCGAAGATCTGATCGCAGACGTCGACGTTGCCACCCTGGAGCAAGCCGGTATCTCTCCTTCCTCGGCGACAGCCGCGGCCGCGGCCGCCGCGATTGCCGGCGCAAGGAAGAGAACTGCAGCGGAGAGCCAGACGCGCGCGACGAAACGGGTCAGGAAGTCGCGTCTTCCCAAGGACTACGATCCTAGCAAGGCTCCGGATCCGGAGCGGTGGTTGCCCCTCCGTGACCGGTCCACGTATCGGCCCAAGGGGCGGAAGGGCAAGCAGCGCGCTGCTGAGAGGATGCAGGGTGGTGTTGTCAGTGACAAGGCGGAGGAGGTGCCGGCTACGATACAGCCAAAGGCCCAAGGTGGAGGCGCCAGTTCGAAGAAGAAGAAGAAGGGAAAGCGGTAGCGCATTTGCATTGAGCATTGAGCGTTATGAGAGATGCTTGCACGGAGCGATCTAGACTATGACATTCTCCTTCCTGAACGATCTTTAACCTCTGTGTTGATAGTCAAGGGGTGTACAGAAATATATCCAAGAACTGAATCAGAATATCCAAGCTCAGCAATGCGATATTCTATGAAACCAAGATAGCTGGAGTGACATCGGCAACCTTATTATAAAGATATTCTACCCCAGAGGAGTTCGAATAGTCCCACACTGCCGATCATACTGCTCGAACATCATCCGGAACAACTTTAGATCCTGGAGCCCATCTACAGCGGTCGTCTTGGCCGGCTTCCCTTCCACGAGGAACGCATACAGCGCCCTCAATTCCTCCCGATACCCATCCTCCCAACTACTCACACTCTCCGTCCTCCTGAGCTCGCCCTGCTCATCCATCTCCTCCACCACCACCCGCAACAGCTGGCCCCGCGCATACGGCAGCTCGTAGTAGATGCTGACGGTCTTCGTACGGCCGTAGATAGCCAGGTGCGCATCGCACCGCGGCACGGAGTCAGTCCCGGTCTCGTACACCAGGGTAAACGGGTGTCCGCCCCGCGCCGCCGTATCCGTGTAGTGGAAAATGGCCGAGTAGAACGGATCGTTCACGGAGATTGTGGAGATCGCGTCCGGCGCGCCGAGCGTATCTCGCATCAGACCCAGATCGTGACATCCCAGTGAGGCGAGGAACTGGCATAGCGCGACGCGGCCGGCGCTTAGGTCTTGGCCGCTGAATACTTCCTCCAGAAGGCCCTGGAGGAGATGCTCGTCGCCGGTTGTGGTTCCCGCTCCGTTGCTGCTGCACGTCCGTTTCTGTGGCGTCGGCGCCGTGGCTGAATGCGCTGTGTGTGGGCCTGCGATGTTCCGACACCGGGCGTAGTATATCCGGTCAAGGCTCGCGACTTCTTTCTTAAACACGTCCTCGAAGCAGGGTACGTAGCGGCGCGCGCAGGCGACGAAGACCCTAGCGCCATTCGGGGCGCGCTTCTCGGCCGCGATGATCCGTTGCGTGCTTCGGATGCTGAGGCTTACGGGGGTTTCGACCATGACATGTTTGCCGGCCTCGAGGGCGGCGATGGTGTAGGTCTCGTGGTACTCGTTAGGGAGGAAGTTGAGGATGAGATCGATGGTGGGATCGTGGATGACATCGTCGATGGAAGTAGTGGTTCGGGGCGAATCCGAATCCGTACTGTTGGCGCTGCTGTGGAGGACTGCGACTTTGAAGTTTTGGTCCAGGGCTTGTAGGGCAGGCAGGTAGATGGTCTGGACTACTTCGCTGTCTGCGCCGAGGATTCCTACTCGGAGTGGGGATTCCGTCATCGTTGCGAACTATCAGGGTTAGATTGTCCGCTGTATTGGAGCGCTGTCGAGTCGATCTTTGAGTATACGTGGATGCTTCTCAAGTGGGTAGGAAGCTATCTTGACAGGAGCTGTCCATTGGAAGATAACGACTCGAGATCATATCTGTGGCAGAGAAGGGACACCGTCTCAAAAACACGTCCGGAATACGTCCGGAGTAAGGGACTCGTTAGATGATAAGGCTTAGACGGAAGGGTTAAAAGACCACGTAGGAGATAAGAAAAGGGAGTGAGTTTGCATTCCCCCTACCTTAAACCTTCTCTGTCAATTGACGGGATCTCGTTATGGGGTGACATCAGCCATACCAAGCAGTGGCCAATAGATGCTATACGGCAAGTGCATGTGCTGAGATTGCATAGCCTTCATCCCCCGAGCATAACCATTTAGCAGAATCCTGCCAGACCAACTTATGCCTATCTCAGGTCCTGCACGGTGTTTTGCTGTACCTCTGTTGCAGTGAGCTGGAATTACACATGGCTCGCTTGTATGGATTTGATCAGTAAGTGCATAACACTTAATAATCAAAAAGTTATGAAACTTGTGCACGAGCACACAAAGTGTCTTCAGATATTGTTACCTCATATGCGAAACTACTATCCAGTTTATTCAGAACAGTCAAAAGTTTACATCTCTAAATCAGCTAAAGCAACATGTGAGTGCGCAAAAGATAACAAAATTCTTGGCCGCATTAAGTGATATCAGCCACAGCAGGTGGGGAGAAAAGTTCAGAGGCAAGGTTTGTACAGCCGAGCACAGCCTTGAGCCTCCATGGTTCAATGGTTTTGGTTGAGTTTCGGAGTCAGGAGAGATCCATGGGTGATTGAAGGAGGAACTAATCGTATTGTGCACTCAATATTGAGTAGCCTGGAGATGAGATTGATAGCTTCATTGCACTGTTTTGTCGCATTTTGCTGGGCGAACTACCTCAGCAACTGTTCTCTCATTACATAGCTTACAAGTACTCGTCCTGGGCTTAGGCCATACATGTACTCAAAATGCAGTTGTCAGTTAGACTATATTGTGCTAATAGAGAGATACAAGTGAGATACTAAGAATAACCATACCCATAAGCGGGTCTCATGACTGGCTAGCTCCAGCTGAAAGTCGTCATCAATTTCCTACTCCAGTTGAGCTCCCATCTTAAACGCTTTTATTTGGACTTCATAATCATTCCATCTTTGACATTCTCCCTTCTTACCCTCTGTCCATCCGTCCCGTCGACTGTGACATTCCTATCCCAGTTTCAACAGTGCATACCACAGCAATGGGGGTAAGTATGCCATCTCTTTTAAAAAAATGCCCCGCGTCTGCCCCGCTTGCCCTACCGGAGTCTGTTTGTCTGAGATGGAGGGTGATGAGAGGTGGTCGGTCAACCAAAACAAGCACAGATATCAGGAGGACAGGCTGTGTTTGATGACGGTGACGACGATGATAATAATTATGATGATATAATCGACCTTCTGCCAACTGGAGACTGACGATTTACTTGCTTCTGTATACAGTTTGCCTCAAAAATCGCCAACGCCCAAAAGATGAGCGGTCCTTATTCGGGAGCTCCGCCCGCTGGCTACGCGGGAGGTCCTCCTTCAGCGCTGCAGCCTGGTGCTGGTGGATATGTGAGTCCACTTTTTGCTTTTTGCCCCTCGTTTTACGCTTTTTAGTATCATTAATCATGTGTTGGCGTCATCGTCCTTAACTACGGTCGCAAGAATGTTGAGTTTGCTAAACGCTGATATTCGGTTATCCAGCAGCAGCAGCAGCAACAATATCAAGCTTACCCAGGTGCTCCTACTCCTAGCAATCCGGTAAGCGCAATTTCTTGTTTATTGCTTGACATTCACATTTCCCCTCCTTTTTTTTGATTCTTTGTCTTTCCTCAAACAAACGCCCGCTGCGCCCAACATTCTTTCCATCGAATGAACGTTGTCCTTCCGGTACACTGTCACTCCACATTGCTCGTCTGCCCCTCTTTCCATCAGAAATTCTCGAACCCCCAATCCTAGGACTACAAACTTCAACCTTTTCTGCTCCTGCTCCGGTGATTGAAGACGCCGTTCATCACCATGTCTGGACCTTATTATAACCAACAAGGATATCCTTCTCAGCTTCGACCTGGTTCGGCTCAAGCCCAGTCTCCCTATCCAACATCTCCGCCGCAGCAACAGCAACAGCAGCAATATCAGCCCTATAACGCACCCTCAGTGCCTCCGAACAAGCCAACTCCTTCCCCAGGACCTACATCACACTCTCCTTATCCTCCTGCTCAGTCACCTGCACCTCAGGGATATCCGCAAGCACCGTACAGCCCTCATGGACCGCCACAGGGCTACCCTCAGGCTTCACCCTACAGTACTGGACCTTCATATGGCCAAGGGCAGCCCCAGCAAGGTTATGGACGAACGGCCCCACCTCCACCACAGGCTCAGCCCTACGGAGCGCCGTATCCTCCACAGCAACAGGCATATGTACATACTGCGTTCCCAAATCGTTCCGTTGCCGTGTTTTGCAAATTTTGCGTCACTGTGCGACATTATTGATCCTATCATGATTGCTGACTGTGATCGCTTGTTTAGGGACAGCCTTATCCTCCTCAAGGCGGACCTGGGGCCCCAGGACAAGCTGGATATGGACACCCTGGCGGCGCTCCTCCCGCTCGTGCCACTGAGCAGCAGATCGGCGCCTACAGACAGCTTTTGATTGGCACCATTCAAGAGAAGAATCTGCAGCCATTCTACCCTCCTGACAGACTGGATAGAGTTGTCCAGCAGTTGGCCAATGACGCTCCGGCAAAGGTTGACAAACTTGTCCGTGAGTGGTCAGTGCCCACGGAAGTTGCCATGGACGTCATGAAACTTGCTCTTTTTGATGTTATCCTCTATGTCGATGACAGTGGTTCCATCGAGTTCGAAGAGAAGGGGATGAGAAAAGAGCAGCTGAGACAGATTCTCGGCATCGTCGCAACCGGTGCGTCGACATTCGATCAAGATGGCATCTCCGTGCGCTTCATGAACTCCAATGAAATTGGCGATGGTATCCGCAGCGTCGATGATGTCAACATGCTCGTCTCACGTGTTCGCTTCGCCGGTTTGACACCACTGGGTACGAGCTTGAGGAACAAGGTCCTTGAGCCAATGGTTGTTGCTCCTGCTCGGGCCGGTCGTCTGCAGAAGCCCGTCCTGATCATCACCATCACTGATGGTCAGCCTGCCGGTGAGCCACACGACACCGTCGCTAATGCCATTCGATATGCCAGCGAAGAGGTATCCAGAACCCAGTACGGAAGAGGTGCAGTCTCGTACCAGTTCTCGCAGGTTGGGACCGACAACAAGGCCCGCGAGTTCCTTGCCAGTCTGGATGAGGATCCCAGCATCGGAGGTTTGATCGACTGTACATCCAGTAAGTGTGCCGCACATGCAATAGGTGCTTACCACAGAACGCTAGGCTAACAGAAGGCCAGACTTCGAAGTCGAACAAGATGAGATGTCTCGCGCCAACCCTCCAATTCATCTGACTCGCGAGCTCTGGGTAGGTCCTTCGAGGAAGTACTTATTGTGACTCGCTGACCATTTTCAGTGCGCCAAATTGATGCTCGGTGCCATTGATTCCTCGTACGATACCAAGGACGAAAAGGGCCAAGGCCGTCCTGGTGGTCCCGGCGGTCCTCCCCCTCCTGGCCAGTACGGGGGCTACAACCAAGGCCCAAACTATGGCCAGCAACCCGGCTACTATAACCAACCTCCGCCCTCTGGATACAATCAGCCAGGATCCTATGGCCAGGGACAAGGCTATAACCAACCACCTTACTCTCCCAGTCAGGGTGGACCCCCACAGCCTGGCTATGGACAACAGCAGTATGGTGGATATGGAGCCCCTCCTCCGTCTGACCCATACGGACGTCCTCCCGCCGGTCCTCCTCCCGGTGGCTATCCCCCGCAGCAGAGACCCTATGGACAGCCTCCCCAACCCCCGAGATACTGATGGCGGAATGCGAATGACACAATGACTTCTGTACTTTCAGAGGGTTGTAGTCGTTGTCCTTTTTCTTGCTATGCCAGCATATGCAGCGCCTTGCCACGATATTGCTAATTGATACGGTCCTGAAGAATGGAGAAAGATGAACGGGGAGGTTCTTCTGAAAAACGATGTTGTTTCATACTAGCTTCACCACGAGACTTGTACTTGTTCAACCATGATAATTTGACTGCGAGTTGTTTGACATTCTACTCCGCACTACCGAAGCACGAAGCAATGGTTCCTCGATCTGCACTATCAGACAAGAAAGCTGAGATGACTGGCG